>OZ034971.1:24743864-24868864 GCA_964030785.1 Siderastrea siderea | reverse complement strand
TCAGAGAACTGGTATGCAAATGAAATTATCTTGACTCGTTACTATTTTGACTGACCTTCAAGAGTTCAGCTTTTTACAAACCATATGGTTTACTTGAATTTTCTTTTTCATGATAAGATTAATACTTCGTACAAGAAACAAATTTGACGGAAAACTGTATCGGATTCTATTTTCAACGCGACGGGAGCTACACCCGTTTTACTGCAAGTAATTTAAGTAATAGTACCAAACCAATTCCTTTGTATTACCTTGCGCTTCGATGAGCAGTTGAATTTTTCGCAGGTCGATACATCATTTACCTATTTTTTTTTTATTTAGTAATAGATTGTGAACGGATTTACACCTAAATCAGAATATCGTTGTCATAGAAAAATGAAAAAAAAAAAGAAGAAAAAAGCCAAATAGGAATAAATTAGGCACGCTTACTACTATACATCCAGGGAATTGCTCCGACGAATCGCTAAAGCTCAAAAGCTCTTTTCTGAGGCCAACGAACCCTCTATCAATTCAGTTGATAAAAAACGAAGTATTTATATATACCGTAGTGCATAAGTGAGCGGGTCTGGGTATGTTTACATTTAATGAAAGTTTATTCGCTGAAAGCCATAACGTAATCTTATTAAGTTCGCTATTCATGGTATAGTACAGAGTATGTATATCTTTATCACTATAAAACAAATTTGTGTTATCTGCAATAAATATATCTTACTAGACGGTTTAGTGTGTAGTATCGTGGGATATTTTTACGAGTCGCGCCGTATTTTGGCGAGCCCCTAGGGCGAGTCAAAATACAAGAGACTAACCACGCGTCGTTTCGGAAGAGATAGCGGTGGAGATTTCTGACCGGCAACAATTAATTGTGCATTTGTTGAAGACAGCTCCTGAGAAAAGATGGGTTCCGTTTCCTGACTTTGACAAACAAATGACATAAAAGATTGTTAAGTTCCTCGGCGGGAATTTCTTCAATGGCCCTTGTTTCTTTAACGGACTTGAGGTCAGTTTTTGTCTTTTCTGTTGTATTTTAATACGTTTCGATTTTCATCAATAAATAAAGAGATTTCACTGTCGTCTAGGTCATTGCTTGTCTCTAGGATCTCGTTTTCGTTAAAAACCTCAAAATTTGGTAAGCATTCATTGTTTTCTTCGGGAAAAACGAGCGTTTCGGCCATTTTTTTTTCATCGTTCACTTTGGAAGCCTAATGCCTGACGTGGCAATTGTAGAAAACCTGTCAAACCGGTCTTCTGGAGTACAAATACCGCGGGATATTTGCACTCGTTTTGGGTGTTATTTGTACTCTACTGAATGCAGTTGAATAATAAATGATAAAATCGTTGAACTTTCGTAAATGTCATTTGTATAGATAGGAAAAAGCCAAGGTCCTAACACTGATCCCTGTGGGACTCCACATTTAACGGTTAAGCTGTCCGATTTGAATGATTTGATCTGGTACAACGCCATGAGCCATTACAATTTGCTTTCTATTTGTTAAGTAATCTCTAAACCATTCTAAAGCTACCCCTCTTTAATATTCCATAGTGTTCCAACTTTCCCAACTTCTGATACGCTTAATATGGTTCCTAATCCTTTCAGGATGTGTTGTTGTATATGTAACCACGATATTAGACGGTTGGTCGAGCTGCAAACCATCGAACAATTCGCCTCTTTAACGAGTGATGGAGCAGACAAGGATCTCTTCAACATCATTTCATCATAACCACAACAAGCATGGAAAGAAACACCCGCAGCGAGTGGACTACGTGATGCCGACCTTGTCAGGCGAGAAAGGCATGACCTCAATTTGCAGCTCTGACTTAACATTTTCCATGAAACTAAACTCATCTTTTCGTCTTGGAAATGGAACAGCACCAGCAGTAGGCTGGATTGCTGAAGGTTTCCTAATTCGACCTCAATGCGTTCTTAAATCAACAGTCTGTGTAGCAGTAGATTACTGGATTTATTACAGTTTAATTGCACCGTATGTCCGGTATTCGGAAAGCAGGAAAAATGGCTCCCAAGATGGTAAGAACACCGGCAAACACAAACGTTAATGATAGTACTCCGGCTATCAAGCTGGTTGTCTTGGCAACTTTGGATTCCGCTTGAACAAGAGCAGTGACTTGGCTAGCCTAATTTCAGTTGTTCCACGTTTACGCACGCCTAGGTACACCTGGACAAAGAAACGATTGCTAGGAAGGCCAATATTTCTCCAGCAAGCAAAATGATAAACCAAATTTATATGAAATTCAAGTCAACACCAATTATCTTCATTACAGCAGAAGGGAGCACTGAGATAAGCGCTGCCAGCCACGCGATTATTACCATCGTCTTAAGGCGGTTCCATTAAGAACTGTAAGTCCATCCATTTTGGAATTAGTAAATATCTCTTCCAAGCAACCACGGTGAGGTGGTAAAGAGAGGAAACAAGAACAACAAAGCATTAAGTCCAAACTGACTGTGCCTAATGTACATACATGTTCAAGCGAAAGTTCGTGCACAATCAATAAGTTAGCAGTTGCAATCATAGACATAGCGATTGCGCCTACAAGTAGTTCCGCAATGGCCATGCTCCAGAGCACAGTGTTAGAGTGTTTTTGCAGTTCCCTTCACTAACGCATTGAAAATTATTGTAATGAGTGAAGCAATCAATACGATTACGGCTGAAATTTAGGGCAATGTTGAGTGATGAAAGTTCCATGTAAACTCAGGTGCGTGAAGACAATAAAATACTGATCTATTTGAACTGCTAGCCAAAGTTGATGGTTGTTTCTGCGCCATTTCGGTGTCTAATAAAAGCTTTTGAAAAAAGGAAGCAAATGTTTGTCCAGACTGAGTCATCGATTCTTAGACATGTCCAAACTGGCTAAAGTCTGACATTCGGTCTTTGATCGTCAACTGCCTTTGGACAAAGTGATTTTTGTGCATTATGCGCTTACATGTTGGGTCTTCTCATTTGTAGAAGAAAGGTTCATTTTCAAGAAGATGATTTGTGATTATGTTGAAGTTTCCTCTTTAAAGAAACATGTTAGTCGAACACTCTTTATCGGTGAAGACTCTACGAAAACTTACTATGAAGGAACAGGAACAGGAACACGAAGAGCATTTTTTTTTTGAACACAGTTTTTGTTTTGGTGTTTAAATATCAATAAGTCTTCGGAAGTATTCAACCCTATTCAGACCGGGTGTTATTTCCATCTTTTATCTTCTGCCGGAACCAGAGGGGGAACTGATTCGCCCTCCCTTGTTAACTCCCAGAATATTAAAGCTATGGCAACGAAACTTGGAGGGCAGATAGTACGTCCAAAAAGGTTGCCTTTGAGGTCCGCAACATAAGCTGGTGTGAGGGCACAGTCACCCCCCCCCCCCCCTCCCCATTCTGAATAGGGTAAAGACAATTACACTAAAAATAAACCACAGTTCTAAAAAGGAATATTTCAGGGGCGCTACTGCAATCCATTACACGTGTTTGCACATCAGTGCGTTTTTGAAATGAACAACAAGGAAGGTAATTTTGGGAAGATTACAATAAATAAATTTGTTTTTAATTTCTGCATTTTTAATGAGTATGTTACGTTCCTTTTTACATTGCTCGAAAGCCAAAGTAATATACGGATCAGTACACTCAAAGGAAATAAAACTTTGTCATAGTAATCAATTAATTTTTCAGATAAACTATTTCGTTCGTCCAATACCCTTGTCAAAAAGGACATCTCGTAGATCACCACATAACGAACAGTGAAATTAAAGGCATTTAATCCTCAACAAAACTAAATTAATTGCGCAGTGACGGGCGATATTCTAAAGTTTCCAGGGGTCATTTATAATGTAAGATCATTAATCTTCCCTTCAATCCTTTACTTTACAGGTCAACCCTTGAAAGCTTGAACAAACATAAAACATTAATACCTGTTGACGTTCGTGCACGTGGAATTTAACTGTTTTATCCGTTATTCTCAAAGGAAACGGTGATGTGAAACGGTGACTAACCGGATGAAAACTTAAAGGGCCTTTTCTTTCAAAGAATATGAAGCAGTGAGTCAAATGCCAATAAAAAAAAGGCGTCCAAAAATTGTTTTTCTGTTTGGTTAAAAACTGCTAGCAAGTTAGTGATTGTATTCTTTTATCGGAATATTATCATATTATGTTCTTCGTGACGTCACAAATTTGACTTATGCTATAATTTCTTTTTTGAAATGAACGTATGAAGATATATTTGAGTTTGCTGGGTTATGACCTTTTTAAACTTGGCATGATTGACCTGAGGTGTTCACTTGGAGCTCGGTGTTTCTTCGAAGAAAGACGGTATTCTTAACGCACTTATTAAAAGAGAAAGGAAAATTGAATTCTATAAAGACTGACATCAAGATGCGCGTGTTATGCTTAAGCTTTTGCTCCTTGTGTTCCTTCAAGCTAGGAGAATGATTTTACCTACGAAAAATCCGAGTTCACTCGGCAGAAACAACCTGTTACTTAAAAATGTACAATTTTAGCGCGCGGCCGATATATATACACACAAAATCATTGCCATATTCTTTCCTAAAAACAGTCACCTTCTCTGTTTGTAATTATCTGATTGTTACACTAATCTATCGTTGGAAAGCGGTACAGCTGTCATAGATCTTTTAATGCTTCGTAATATGTTTATTTACATATTGACAACAAATAAATGAAGTTCTCAAACCTCCAAACGCCAAAAGGTCTTTGAATTAGCAATTTACTCAAGGCGTAGAGCCACTTTTAAACCCAAACATAATTCTCATACTTACAATAATACACAGATTTAGCCAAACCTAAAAGCGGAACTACATATCTATCTGGTTACCATCGGCCGCCTATAAATTCTTCAGAATTTCTTCTTTACTGTTATTAACTTAGGTACTTGACGTCGTTAATTACTGTATAGTTTTATTAAGCGTATCATTTTGGTATAACTTAGAGTTATAATTCTGTTTCGTGATTCAAGCAAATCTAGTTTATCTATTTGTGCTTTCACTTTAAGTTCGCTAGGCAAATTCATTCAATCGTTTATCGGCATTTTTCGTTTGCTTTGATTGCTGTTATTTTACTTGTCGCTTTGTATTTTGTAATTGGAGACGTGTGTTCGCTTCGAAACTACTAGAAATTCTCTTTTGGTTTTGTTTACAGATATTGCACAGTGTTGCACACATTTGACACATTTTGTCGTAAATTCAATCTGATTATTGTAAATAACTTTGATTCTGTTTTACAAATGTCAATTGGAAAGCTATGTTCTTTTAATTCTGTTTGGTAAACGAATACGCTTCATTCGTTTTAAAATACAAAGGTCATGCTTTAGGTCAGAATTATTTGTTCGCAAATTAGTACTTTTCTGCTCGACTTATAAGCTTGGTTTCCCTCTAACCTTACATCCTTGAATGTAGAATCCTGTTTTTCATCATGTTATGGCCGTTGGATACCATTTTACTGTAAAATTATCCACTGTTTTCAAGAGTTATTTTACCGCTACGCGAGTCGCTTGTGCAACACGCGTCAAAAGACTAACGCGATTCCTCGCACGCCATTGGCTAGAGGCTGGTCGAAAATTGCCTCATGTAAGAATGTCATGAAATGCGACCGTCGTACGGTGCACGCGCCTGCGAGCCATTCCGCTTGCCATGACCATAAAAAAAAACCAGCATGCTTCTTAGTATGAGTATGGGGCTCCACTCTTGCGGCCTTGTGCGACAAAGAGGTTCCGCTATAATTGGGTTCCCGGGTTTACGTTATTGGATATATATACACACAAACAGGATTGCCAAATTCCTTCCCAAAAACAGTAACCTCTTCTCTGTAATCATCTGATTGTTATACTTATTTATTGTTGGAAAGCGATAAAGCTGTCATGTATCTTTAAATGCTTCTTATTATGCTTATTTACATATTTACAATAAATAAAGTTGTCAAGGCCCGTTTCCACATGCGATTTCTGTCGCACTCTCCAAAGCAACTTTAATTTTTTGTCGCAAGTGTAAACTAGCGGCGATTTTGCTGCGATTCAGGGTGTGATGTTTGCTGCAGTTTCTCACAAATCGCTGCCAAGTTGCATCAAGTTTCGAAATATGAGCGAAATCGCCGCTAGTTTAAACGCGCGAGGTAATGATGCAACGTGAGCGAGACAAAAGTTGCATGAAAAATTGCATGTGTAAACGGGCCTTCAAACCTCCAAAGGCCAAAAGCTCGTTGACTTAGTGATTTACTCAAGGCGTAGAACCACTTTTAAACCCAAACATTATTTTCACATTTAAAACATAATTTAGTCCTCGAGTTTAAATTATTAGGTTATTACACGGTTGTTCATAACTGTTTGAACTGTGTCATCCGTTTTGAATTTTTAAGGTAATTTTTTTCTATGTCATCACAAGCAAACGCTCGTTTTTCGTTTTGTCGTTTTCAAAAATTTCTGAATCCCGTTTCTGAACCCAATGTATCTTTGTACAGTGTTTTTTTTTAACTGCGAAATGATTATTTGACTGGCATCTCTTCACGAGAATGATTTTTAAAATTCAATTCACAGAAAAAAGTTAAAGGCAATAACACAATATCATAAAATATGGCGGCGCATAGGTCGATTTGTCAGTACGTTCTCGCTAAAAAGTAGGTCATTTCGACTCCGGAGTGGTAATTTATTTTTTAGTGCTGCACATTTGCGTTTAATGAAAAAGATTCAAAGCTGCATATTTACATATTTACATGTTTTGTCCTGACAGTCGGCTTAACTTTGCTTCTTCTTTTTACTTAATAAATAGCGCAGATCCTTACAAATCGCCCAAAGCGACGTAAATAAGCTGGGCGACAAAATTTCAATTGAATAGTAAATTTCGCGAAATTGGAGGATTTTTGTCT
This sequence comes from Siderastrea siderea, assembly GCA_964030785.1. NCBI lineage: Eukaryota > Metazoa > Cnidaria > Anthozoa > Scleractinia > Rhizangiidae > Siderastrea > Siderastrea siderea. The sequence goes on along the minus strand of OZ034971.1, from coordinate 24,862,002 downwards.
CTAGTTCTTCTAACAAACACATAATTATACGTTCATTTCATTTTTCCTATCAAACGTTTTCGCTATTTCAACACGATCGTGAATAACGCGAACATCTGTAACAAGAAATAAGGAATTTTATACTAAGGAAAAATATTCACAAAGTACTATCCTGTAAACAAAAACCCACAATAATTTCACGCAACCCGTCAGTCAGTACATATAGTTGAAAACCGTACTTCCAATTTGCCATCAAGGCTATTCACAACTTTGTCGTAGTTCCACAAGTTGATGAGCCTCCCTCCAGATCAATTGCATACGCTGAGAAGCTTGGCGCCGTTTTTGGTCTTTCGAAAACCTTCTTGTCTGCATTTTTACAACCACTATCAAACCTTTCTGTAGCAACAGTATCCAATGATTTCGATGTTTGCCTTCTACGAGCCACGCCTTTTGGATGTTTTTCACAGAAAAGTTCTTCGAAGGATGATTTAGGATTAGTGTTCCTAGCTTGATATGATTCTTTTCTTTTAGCGTTGACTAATACGTATGTAACCGCCACGGAAGTCGGTTGGTCGAGCTGCAAACCATCGAAGAAGCTCCGGTCTTTAACAAGTGATGGCGCAGACATGGAACTCATAACGATCATTTCATCAGAGCCTTCCAAGGGTAGATCACACGAAGTTGATCTTGTCAGGCGAGGACGCTTGACCTCACCTTGCGGTTTTAACTGAACATTTTCCGTGAAACCATTGAGGTGATCCTTTCGTATACGAAATGCTACAGCACCAGCGTTGGGCTGGATTGCTGAAGGTTTCCTAATTCTCAACAGCTCTAGGAATGCGTTCTTAAAGCGACAATCTCTGTAGCAGTAAATCAATGGATTTATCACCGAGTTTAATTGCATCAGTATGTCCGGTATTCGGAAAGCAGAATTTTTTACGAAAGACGGGGAAAATGACTCCCAAAGCAAGAGCACCAGCAAAGACAAACGTTAATGTTAGTGCTCCGGTTATCAAGCTGGTTGTCTTGGCAACTTTAGATTCGAGTTTTGCTTGAACAAGAGCACTGATTTGGCTAATTTCACTTATTCTACGTTTACGTACCCGTAGGTATACCAGGATATAAAAATAAACGATAGCTAAAAAGGCCAATATTCCGCGAGCAAACACAATGATAAACCAAACTTCTAAGGACTTCACGTCAACACCAATTCTCTTCATTATAGCAAAAGGAAGCACCGAGATAAGTGCTGCCAGCCAAGCGATTATTACCATCGTCTTAAGGCGGTTGCCTGTCACAACAGTAATGTAGTCCATCCATTTTCGTATCGCCACATACCTCTCCCAAGCAACCACAGTGAGGTGGTAAAGAGAGGAAAAGAAAAAACAAAGCATCAAGTCTAAACTGCAGCTGACTGCTTCTAATGTACAAACATGTTCAAGCGAAAGTTCGTGCACGATCAGTAAGTTAGCAGTGGCAATCATAGGCATAGCGATTGCGCCTACAAGTAGATCCGCAATGGCCATGCTGCGCAGCACAATGTTTGAGTGTTTTTGCAGTTCTTTCCTTTGCGATATTGCTATGAGTATTAATGCATTCAAAACTGTGGTAATTGGCGTAGCAATCAGCACAACTACGGCTGATGTCGTGGGCAAGGTTGTGTCTTGTAAGTCCCATGTAAAGTCGGGATCGTGTGGGCAATAAGACACTGACCTGTTGGATGAAGAGTTTGTTGAAGAGACTTGGCGGTCGTTGTTTGTTTCTGCACCATTTTGGTATCTAATAAAGCTTTTAAGAAAAGATTAAGTCCAGCCTCGGTAGCGAGATTTAGATCCTAGCTAAATGAGAAGAATAGTTCAAGGGTTGTCAACCGCTTTTAAGGTGTTTCGATACAGTTTTTTGGGGGCCATACCTAACTTTTTGAATCGGCTCTTAGGCAGTCTTCTCCTTGTCAGATCAACGTGAAATTTGCAAAACTTGTTGGTTTTGGATTGAACTTTAGCGTGGTTTATATTTTGTAAATACCGATATTTCCATGACAACGATAAACAAAAATCCTCGAAAACAGAAAAATTGAAATTTTGCACCGTCCAGCTTTTGCTTCGAAAAGCAAATACCAGCATCTTAAACTGTGGTGTATGGCGAACAAAAAATACAAGAACAAAAAAGTTCTGTATGTTTGTTTTGAAGTAAATCACAAAAACATTTTCAACCTTAGTTTTTGCCTAGTAATAGTAAATGCACCGAAAAATAATCAACGCTTTGATGAAATGGCTAGTAAATACTGTTAAAATGTGTCTTTTACTTACTATTTTACGCCTAGAAAGTTTTGTTGGTGTTCGCGATCTCGAGAACGACTTGTTTTTCTAAGATCATTCGCGAAATAATTTTGTGGCAATTTTTTATTTTGGGTGCTTTTGCGAAAATCTTAAGAACGGCTCGATAGCTTGTTTTAAAACATTAAACATGCGTGCTTGACGATGTGACCAATTTTAGTTTTGAGTCTTATTAACATTGATTCACTGGAACACTTTTAGATTTAACGTTAAAGAGGATGTATGAACCCACGGAGAAGGTTGCGTTACAAATTCACAGTTTGCAAGTGGATGCTAATATATTCAAAGTAATGCGTTATTAGTAGTACATTGGGCCCGTATAGGGGAAATACTGGCTTCTGATTGGTCGAGTGACGTCATCACCGGAAGTGGAATGGGAAACCGCTGACCAGTGGGAAAAAAGGATCGTGGGCTCATGCAACCGGAAGTCACGTGTTTTTGAATGGGAAACCGCTGAGCAATGTGAAAAAAGGATCGTGGGCTCAAGGGGAAGTAAAACCGCTGAGAAAACGCGGGCTCCAAGTCCAAAGTCCAATTTTGGGAATGGGGGTAACCCTTGGAGTGAAAACAACACAAAATGAATAAATCACGTTTTATTGTTATACGTTTGTTTACAAACATGGTGTCCTTACTGAGAACTCAAAATGTTCTTCATGTGTGAAAGGACTTCGCTTGGGGTGTGGCCAAGAAAATGGGGTATGTTGCTGATTGTATCCGGATTCTTGAAGATTTTTCCCCAGAATCCTTGAACGGCTCCGGTGCCTGTATGACAAATACCATACCACAGATGGCCATTCCAGATACGATTGACTTCTTTCACAAATTGGGGGTCTTCTTTCCAATCGTAATTGAGGATTTCAATGACTGTGGTGGAATGGCCTTGTCGGATGTAAACACATTTGGTGATTAGATGAGGATTCTTTCTCCAGTTGTCAGCACAGGCTACATGACAGGGGGATTGGCAGCAGATCAATATGATTTGATTGCTGACACTTTCCTGACAGACGACACACGGGGCGGTGGGGAAAGGATTCAGTTGTTTCATCCTTGAAATGACTTCGCTTGGGGTCTGGCCAAGAAACTGGATTTCTTGATATGAGGAATACCTGAGTTGGTGTTTTCCCCAGAACCCTTGGACGCCTCCCAAACATATGGGTTCACCGCACTTCAATTGATAACCGATACCATACCAGAGGGGATAGCGGTGATGTGTGATTCCCTGATAAGTATGCTGGTACCAGTTACGTTTGACTTCTTTCACAAATTGGGGGTCTTTTTTCCATTCTTCATGGAGGATTTCAAGGACTGGGATGCTAGTTCCGCATCCACATTTAAAGCAACCACAGTCAGGATCGGTACTTTTTTTTCCCCACAGGGTGGCACAGGTTAGATGACAGGGTTGTTCGCAGCACATCAAAATGGTTTGTTTGGTGACAGGTTTCTGACACATCAGACATGGTTTGGGTTGAGCCATCACTTGTTGGGCTTCTGAACTGAGGCCTGGATCATCCAGGGATTGTAACATGACATGGGGAAGGTGGTGTTTTTTTATAGAGAAACAAAAGGGTCACGTGGGAGGGAAGGGGCCAATGAGAGAAAGACCCATCATGCTGTGGGAGGGGAAGAGGTGGGGGACCCCCCTCCCCCCTCCTTAGATAGACCATGAGGCATTGCGCGGATTGGGGTATATAAGTCAAGGGAGGCCACAGGACGCCCTTCCTAGCTTTGAGTTCGTGCTGTGTTGACTTATGTCAGTTGAAGAGAGCAGAAATGTCCGAAACGAGAAGGCCCTTGGGCTCGCTAGCCAGTTGTGTTAATGTTAGTGGAGAAGACGTGTTGAGAAGGAGAGTGCGACCAGAGCAGACGCCCCTCCAGCGCCAAATTAGTGGTATGTACGAGAGACGGGAGGAATCATGGCGCCCCCTGAATCGACAACGCGTGGAGGCGTTCATTAGATTATTTTTATTGTGTTTTGTTCAGCCAGAGAATGGGTTACCTCTTGAACCAGTCACCTATCATAGGTTAAAGAGAGCACTGGCGAATCGGATCATCCCTTGGATGGAGTTCCGTATAGTACCGACCATGGAGGAGCGATATTTGCCTATTAGCATGGTGCTGTTTGAGCAGCTGGATTTTTATATGGCTGCGCATCTGCCTGAACTGTACTGTGGTAATCAGTGGGGAACAATTATGCATTTTTACAGGGAAGTGAAAAAACAGGAGAAGGAGAAACGGGAGAGAAGAAAGGAGCGAGCCAGTCGTGTACGACGTGTATTGGAGTTGTAAATAGACTTTGAACATTCCTGTTGAGTTTCTTTATTGTGAGTCAAGGCTACTGTGCGTCAAGAGACATTTATTTATGATCCACGTGCAAAACCAGTGATGTGAGTTTTTTATTTTTTAATTAAAAAAAAAAGAGTTGATGTTACAAAGGGTGGTCTGTGTTCTTTGCCACGTGGGTGGGGTGCTCCTATTTACAATTGAAAAAAGCTATCTACAATTTGAAAAAATAAAAACTAAAAGAAAAGCTATATACAATTGGAAAAATAAAAACTAAAAAATTACAAATGAAAGTCTTCCAGTTCCATACGTAATTGATCAATGTTCTCGGGTAGACAGAAGGTGCGGTTGAATAAGGCTTGAATTTCGGCTCGGGTTTTCTCGTCCACATCCCGGGATCCCACAATAGCACTACTTTGATGAAGGGTGGGCTTTTTAGGTCCCCAAGGAACAAATTGACTGCCAGTGACCAGGGTGGCGGCATTCTCGTTGACTTGGTAGTAATGGTCCGAGCGGTACCATGATTGACTGGGTATGTCAAACAGGTAGACGGGTTTGCCTAGATCCATAGCCAATTGCACAGTCCAACCAGTGCCTCCTTTCACGCGTTTATGATCCGGTTCCAAAATGCCAAAGGCATAGATCGTATGGGCTTTTTTGGCCAATTGATAATTGCGTTGCAGCAATTGCAGGGTGTAAAAATGACTGGGCATTTGTTTGCCTAGTTTCTCAGCCGCCTGGTGAAGATGTGGGTTGGCCAGCATCAGGACTTCCACCGTAGAAGGGGTGATGAAAGTGGCTCGAGGATGGTTCGGGGGGACCAGGACTTCTAGTTGCATCCCAAAGTGTTTGGCATGTTCTTCCACGAGGGCATCCGTACCTTTGGCTCCCCCTGTGTAGACCACATGGCCATGACCCACTTGCAGTTCCAAGGCACCGAGATCTTGTTCTCCAATCATGTCGATGTTGGGGGGCATTCGTTGGGAAATACGTAGCCGGTGTCTGGGCCTACAATAGCTAGAATCTCCGTGGGAGTCAACCCTAAGGCCAAACCGAAATCAATGACGTGGTGCTGTCGGCACTGTTGGAACGTGAATCCCGCTGCTAGACCTCGTTTGACCCGTTCAGCCAAATAGTCTTCGGTGGAAGCAAAGTCGTCTCGGTTGAGATCTTGGTAGTAGTCCATCTACTTGGAATGACGAGTCGGAGGACCCAGGGAGCTCCTTAAATAGGGACAATAGACCAATGGGAAGACAAGAGGACCTTAGTTGGATAGGGAAAAGCTGACCAATGGGAAGATAACAAGTCCTTATTTGGATTGAATAAGCTGACCAATGACAGCCAAGGGTCTAAGGTATAAAAAGGCATGGTCGGTAGGGGTGAAATCAACCTTGAGTACGATGTCCACCGATCGGAAGAGAAAATCAACCCATCCCCCAGAGGGGAAGAAGAAGAAGAAGGCCATTCAACATATGACGCCCGTGGACTGTGATCCTGTGGTATGCGAGGTCGTGGAAGACACCCGAGCTGCCGTGGAAGATATGATGAAAGAATTGAATGATATGGTGTCCCCGCCTGAATACATGGTGACGTATGCCGAAGATCCTCCTCCCAGTTCGGTGGACACTATGGTATGCCCTTGCCATGAGGTGCGTTTGGAGGCCCGAGAATCTCAAAAGGGATGGAAGTATGTGAAATGTCCCATGCAACCGTGTTTGCTGTTTTGTGGACAAGATCAAGTTCTGGAGTATATGAAAGCCGTGTATAGTCAACCTCATGTAGAAGTGTTGGACATGTGGGGTGGTTTACAATGCTTTTGCCGCGAACCCGCTACGCTTCAACAGAGTCATTCGACTCAGAACCCCGATCGCTTGTTTCTGACTTGTTCCAAGAAAACGTGTGGCTTCTTCCGATGGGCCGATCAACCCTTGGGTCCCAAGTACTGGACTTGGTTTCATGACAACCCTCCCAAAAAAGCCGACCAACAAGCTGAAGCACCCACCCGTGATGCTCAAGGATATCCCAAACGTGGAGTAGACATCCCTGGTCCTCCAGTCAGAAGGAAAGAGGACGTGGAACGAGAACGGCCCCTGACAGAGTATGAGAAACAATTGTTACGAGAAATTCAAGAGCTCAAGAACCGTCAAGAAATGATGGTAGCCCCAGCTCCACCACCCCCCAAGTACAGTGACAGTGTGGAGAACTGGCAGAAAGGTCTCGAGACCATCAGCTGTGGGCGTCTAGGTCTCTTTTAAATGAGAGAACGAATAAAATGTTTTTATTTAGTCCATGGAGTCTGTGTGTGATGCGTGGGAGTCTGTCTTGTCCCTGGTACAATGGCAATGTCATCAAACCCTTTGCCAAGTCTTATATGATCATCAACCCGGCACCCAAATCCCCATACCCCCTTGTCCCGAGGACACGCATCCTCTCCACCTCTTTGAAGAAACCCATGTCGACCGCAACCTGTATCGATGGGTCGTGTTTGTCTTATGGTTAAAAGCTCACCCAGAGGCATGGCGATGGTATCGAATCATTCAAAAGGCGCATCCCCACACGGTCCCCACCATATCGACCTTATGGGGTGAATGCCAGAACGTATGGCCCCTCGAAAGAAAAAGGTCTCCCCATCATGGTTGAGTCAGTACCACGATCCTCGAGCCCCCGGCAGTTTAGGAGGGGTGCAACGGTTTGCTAAAGCCCATCGTCTCCCCTTGAAAAAAGTCCAACGGGTTTTGGAACGGGATTTGGCCTATACGTTACATAAACCGCGTCGTCGTCGTTTTCCCACCGTCCCCGTGATCGTAGGAGGATTAGATGATCAATGGGTCGCGGATTTAGTGGAAGTGCAACCGTTGGCCAAGTATAATCGGGGCATACGATACTTGTTGACGGTGTTGGATGTGTTGTCCAAGTACGCGTGGGTCCAACCGTTGAAAGACAAAACCGGGGTGGCCTTGGTTCATGCCTTTGAGAAGATTGTGAGACAAGGACGACGTCACCCTAATCGATTGCAAACGGATCGAGGGAAAGAATTTTATAATCGGACCTTTCAACGATGGCTGGAGGAGCAAGGCATTCAACATTTTTCCACCGAAGGGGATGCGAAAGCCAGTGTGGTGGAACGATTTAACCGCACCTTGAAAGAACGGTTGTACCGTTATTTCACCGCGGCCAACACCTTACGCTTTGACGATGTGTTACCCGAGTTGGTGCAAGGCTATAATGCCACCCGTCATCGAAGTATTGGTATGGCCCCTCAAGACGTGACATGGGACAACGAAGAAGCCGTGTGGAAACGATTGTATGCCAAACGGTTGAAAGACAAGAAAAAACCTAAATTCAAAGTCGGAGATCGTGTCCGTCTCAATAAGATTCATCGTACCTTTGAAAAAGGCTATTTACCCGGTTGGACCGAAGAAGTGTTTGTGGTGCATCGGGTGATCCCGGGATCTGTGCCCACGTATAAGATTCACGAATGGGATGAGACCCCGTCCAAGGTACGTTTTATGAAGAGGATTTACAAAAAAGTCCATGTATCCGAGGTGTTTCGCATTGAAAAGGTACTTAAGCGACAAAAAGATCGTTGGCTGGTCAAGTGGAAAGGGTGGCCCGACAAGTACAATAGTTGGATTCGTAGTCAAGACGTCACGGCTCTCCAACCACCCCAGAGGAAAAAGACAAGGCCCCCCAAACGACAACTGAAGACTAAAGAGACAAGCCCACCCAAAAGACGACGCGACTAAAAAATGACGTTGGTGCCCAACTCTTCGTTTTACGTGACGTTGATGAGTCATGCGAGTACCAAAGAGTTTCCTGGGAACAAGAGTCATCATTTCAGAAACCGATTGCCTAAACCCATCCGATTTGTGGGACGAGGATGGATGGTGGGTATGGTGAGTTTATCCTTACCCACCATTCCCGTGATAACGGAAGAAGGAGGCGTGGGTGATTCCCATCCTCTGTTGTACGTACGATGGCACGAACGGGTGTATGCCCAAGACGATCAAGGCAACGATCGATGGTGGCATCAACGTCGCGAATTCACTGTCTACGGGCGAGATATGAGAAAGGAGATGGCCTCGTCGACGGGATCGCACTTTTTTCATCAACTGGTGTACCGTTACGAGCAAAGCCGTGCGAAACAAACCGAACCCAAAAACAAATGGACCGAGGACAATGGCATCAAATTATACCCAACCTTTGAATGGACCTCCGAAGGGGATTTGTTATTGAATACGACCAATGTGGATTACAAACGACAAGTAGCGCACGTGTCATGGGGCAGATCCTTGGCCCTGAGAATGGGATGGATTGAACAAGTGTCCCCTGGTCAGTATCGATTGGGTCCGAATCTCTTGCAAGAATTTCAAGGCATTTCCACCATTCCCACCCCTACGGATATCCGCGATGCTGCCAACAAGCCCATCTTTTGGAAAGTCGAGGGGGATTATCTGAAATTGAGTCTATCGTGCCCTTGGCGGTTTGTGAATGTGAACCAGACCTTTCGTCCCTCGTTGGAATTTCCCTCCACGCGTCCTTTGCACGTGTATTGTGATGTAGGCACCAGCAGTATGGTAGGGGGTCGCATCACCGATCTCTTACGAGAAATCAAGTACCAGCCTCAAAACACCACGCACTTTGAACCTCGACATATTCAATATGTCCCAGTACGCAACGAAGTGGTGGAAATCGTGGAAACGCAGATGGCCGAAACCAATGGGGATCTGGTGAAATTTGGTGAAGGCCATGCCCTCCTGACCCTCCACTTTAAAAGGGAAGTGGTGGTGTGAAGAAGACAAAATGTCGTTCTACGTGACGTTACCCAGTCATGCCAACCGACGTGAATTTCCCAACAACCAACCTAATTCCTTCAAGATTCGTTTACCTCAACCGTTACAGCTCACGGGAGGTGGTTGGCAAGTGGGGTTGAGTGCCATTTCCTTACCGGATGCTCGCGTCAATTTGTATGAGTTGGTGAAGAAAAATGGGTACGTCATGGGGGTGTCCTGGGGTCAAACTTATCCCAAACCGGGTGCAAAAGACGGGGAAATGACCTCGCGAGTAGACACCGCGCGAAGCATCATCAATGACGTGAAAGATTTGGATTGGGTGGTGGATGGCGTGAGTTTCATGAAAGCCATCATTACTCACTTGGAACAACAACGTATGGAAACGGCCGTTCAAGGTGGTCGGTTTACCAATGATCAAGGCAAACACACCTACGTCAAGTTCAAGTGGGAAGGCGAGGATCTGCTCATCGACAACACCAATATCTGTCATTGCGGCACCGACACGCCCGCCCTGACTATCTACACCAAGTTAGCGCTCAAGATGGGATGGTTACGTAAAATTGACAGTGGGTTGATTTTGGGACCCAACTTACAACAAGAATTCATGGGGGATCAAATCCCCAACATGACAAAACCCGCTGACAATGATTGGAACGATGTCACCGACGGTCAGGGGAACGCGGTCTTTTGGACGGTGCGTTCTATTTTACCGGATTATTTACAAATGAGTATGAGTTGTGGGTGGCGTTTCACCAACTTGAATGTAGCGTTTCGTTCAGTGGTGGGTGAACCCACACGATCGTTGCACGTGTACTCCGACGTGGCAGGCAGCACGGTGGTGGGCAATCGCGTGACTGATTTGTTACGTGAAATCCAGTACAAGCGAGAAGCACGCGGCAACCTGTATTTTGAACCGTTGCACATTCAATACATGTCTCTTCGTAACGAGGTGGTGGAAATGATTCACGTTCAAGTGGCTGAAACGATTGGTAGAGGAGGAGACTTGGTCAAGTTTGGTGAAGGTCATACCATTGTCACGTTACACTTCAAAAAGACATAAAAAGGGAGTGGCCAAGGGAGTGTCCCAATCACAAGATGCCCAAGACAAGAGCACGTCGAAGAAGAAGAAGAAGGCAACGAGGGGGTCTCTTGCCCCTGGCGGCCCTCATTCCAGCCTTGATCGCTGGAGGAAAAGCCGTGGCGTTGGGTGCCGCAAGTGGTGCCGCGAGTTACGGAGCTAAAAAAGGGTTGGAAGCCGCTTTTCGGAAAAAACGACGATGATGACGGTATAAAAAGGGGGTCACGTGAAGCACAGACAAAAACGTTTATCCCTGGTGAAGAAGAAGACACCATGCGTGGGGGAAGTTTGACACGATTTCGAACCGACGAGCGGTATGATCAACAAGGCAAAGGAGTGATGACGGATCTCTTGCGTGGGGGGTTGCAAGGTCTTATAAGGACGCGAAATCCTTTAAAATTGCCTAGTAATATCAAGAGAGGCTTGGAAACGGGTTTGACACGAGGTATCAAACGCAAAGCCGAAGACGTCCTTAAAAAGGAAATCACCAAACAAGCCAAGAAAGCGTTGAGTCATAAGAACGTGAAAGACGCCGTGCGTGTAGCCACTGCCTTATTTCCCAAACAAACCAAACGTGCACGTGATATTTTGGGAGTGTGAACATGGAACCCGTGCATTCACGACCTCGACGGATTCGTAGTGATCGAGGGTTGTCTCAATGGGGTGGACTGTATCCGTTTTGGAAACTCATGCGACGACAACGTGGTGGATGGTTAAGTCCCGAGGTGATGAGAGTCCCCGGGTTTGATTTGAGACAACGTTTAGCACGACGACGACGCTATAAAAACCCCTCACGACGACGACGGGGTACCACTCGACGACGTTAAACATGCCTGACGTGAGTACACAAACCGCCCCGGCTCACGAGCGTTCCGAAGGGACCGTCAACCCTGCCTTACGGATTTTCAAGGTGCCACCGACCGACATTAGCATCAATGCCTATCGCATGGTCACCATCCAACCCACCACCACGGGTATCAATCCCATGGAATTCATCATTCCAGGGTTAGACGATTTTGTGGATTTGGGACGCAGTTACTTTACCATGGAATTGAGTTTGAAAAAGGATGATAACGGGAACTTGGTGGCCGCGCAGAAATTGTGGCCCGTCAATAATTTGGCCCATTCCATCATCAAACAAATTGACTTGCAGTTGAATGGCACGTTGATCAGTCCACAATCCGACACGTATCATTACAAAGCTTACCTAGAAACCTTGCTGAATTATGACCGAGAAGATGGCAAGACCGTGTTAGGACCCCAAGGATGGTTCAATCAAGTGGATTTCCCACCCCAATGGACTGCCAACAACACCGACAGCGCTACACCCCATAATGACTACCGGGATCTCCCCGCCAATCACAAAGGAGCCTTGGCCGCCATGGTAGCCGAAACCGCCAAGTATGCTGCAGGTGTCACCCACAGTCTGGTGTTTACCCCGCACTTGGAAGTCTTTCACACTGGCAAATTGTTGGTGCCTGGTATCGAAATCAAGATGAAATTTCATTTCAACAGCCCCAGCCTGTTTTTGAATGGAGTGGGTCTAGCTGGCCGATTGATGGAAGGGGATGTGAAACTACGGTTTCATCTCTGTCAACTACGTTTGAATGACGCCATCTACCAGAGTATATCTAGCAAAAGACACAATGAAGGAGAAGTGGCTGCTTACCCGACCGTCCGCAGTGAAATCCGGACCTTCAGCATGCAAAACAACCTGGTCCGCTTTGATATCCCGAACCTGTTTCAAAACAGAATACCTGACCGATTGATTGTGGGGTTACTGGACAGCCGTGCCTTCAATGGAGATGTGACCCGAGATCCCTTCTGTTTCCAGAAATTTGGTCTGACCTCCATTCGACAGATTGTGAAAGGAGAAGAATACCCTTATGAAACCCTCCAGTTAGTGCACAACAATGGCACCCGAGATAATCTAGGCTACTTCCGTTTTCTGCAAGCCAGTGGTGCCTGGTGTAAAAAGAAAGGCAATATGGTAGAACTGCTGGATTGGGGCCACAGGAAAAATTGTACCTTGTACATGTTTGACAATGTGGCCAATGGATGTGCTGACAGTCAAAACCTCAACCCCAAGCAAACAGGCGATTTACAACTGGTGTTGGAATTTGGAGCTGCCCCCGGTGTCAATATAACCGTACTCGTCTATGGAGAATTTGAGAATTTGCTGGAGATTGACAGGAACGGAGCCGTGTTGTATAACATTTACCAGCACTGAAGATGGAACATGTGGCCTTGAATAATGTGCAGTTGGATTATTTAGCCCGCGACGACCCCCAATTGAACCCTGTCTTTTACGGGACAGTGGCCTGTGATCGTTTACCCAAGAGTCCTGTCAAGACCCAACCCCAAGGCTACATTGTGAATACCGACCCACACGATCAACCGGGACAACATTGGTTAGCGGTGTGGACCGATGGAAAGGTGTGTGAAGTCCTGGACAGTTATGCTTTGCCATTGGATACGTACGTGCAAGCTACCCCATTCCGAGATTGGATTGTCAACCATTGGAAGTATGTGGTGACCAATGGCAAGTCCCTCCAAGCCATTTCAAGCAAGAGTTGTGGTGATTACGCCTTGTTGTATTTGAAAACCAAAGCCCGTGGACGAACCTTGCAAGCGTTTTTAAATGAGTTTTCGGATCATGATTATGTAAGCAATGACCATCAAGCGGGTCAACGCCTTCAACAATTGATTGTAGGTCAAGAAGCCAGATGGTATCAACTGTGTTGTCATCCGTATCATCAATGTAATCATTAAATAAAAAAGTTCGTTGGAAAACGGTGTCGGAGTCGTAGCTCAGTGGGTAGAGCCTTTGGATCCCCCGAAAAATAGGTGTAGGGGGATCGTGCGTGGGTTCGAGTCCCACCGATTCCAATAAAAAGGTGCCTTTTTTTTCTAAGGGTAGTTCGTCATCATGCAAACGGGGAAACCGTTTCGTTTTCATACCCCCTCCTCTATCTTGGTGGTGGGTCCTTCGGGATGTGGTAAAACCGTCTTTACGGAAAAACTCTTGGTAGACAACCCGGAGTTGTTTGAAACCCCACCGACCCAAGTGCATTATTGTTATGGCGCCTGGCAAGATCGATTTCAAGGCATGCAAGATCATGGGGTGGTGTTTCACGAAGGGATTCCCGATCATGAGGCCTTAGTGCAATGGTTTCCTCAAGGACATGGGGTCCTGGTCTTGGATGATTTAATGGACGAAGGGAGTCACGATAAACGCGTGTTGGATTTATTCACCAAACATTCGCATCATCAAGGGGTGACCGTCCTATACTTGTGCCAAGACATGTTTCCCGTGGGTCGCTATGCTAAAAGTATATCCCGCAATGCCCATTACATCGTGGCGTTCAAGAACCCCCGAGATCAATTAGGGGTACGCAATGTCATGCTTCAATCGTTTCCTACCACTTGGAAAGACACGTTGGAGACGTTTCATCAAGCCACTACACGACCGTATGGGTATTTGGTGTTGGATTTACATCCCGCCTCCTCCGATCAACAACGGTTGTTGAGTCACTTGTTAAAAGACGAAGGATGGACTCGCACCTATCAAAAACGCCTATAAAGGCACCCCCTTGGAACAGGTAAAAAGAGAAAAGCAACCATGGCCGATGATGATGACCGTCAACCTCCGCAATCGTACGATACCGTGTCCCCGGCCGGTGTGGGGGCGACCACCAGTAATCAAATGTCCCCAAGGGCCTGGCAAGATTTATTTTGGTCGGGAGACCAAGGCCTTCTCGACGTCGCCCAGGAGGAAATAGGCGACGAACCCCTCTATCGGTTTATGCAATCCATCCCCCCTGTCGGTGTAGATGGTGTGCCCCCTGTGCAGGCCTCTTCCCCAGCCGGGGTAGGAAGTCAAGGAAGTCAATCCTACCGTAGCATACACACCACCCCGGAGTCTTCTGGTGCACGAACCCCTGCGAGTCCTCCTAGCGTACCCTTGGCAGCGGGTGCTCGAACAGCAGCGGGTGCTGGGGGTGATGGTAATGGACGTGGTGGTGGACGTGGTGGACGTGGTGGTGGACGTGGTGGTGGTGCTGGTGGTGGACGTGGTGGTGGTGGTGGTGCTGGTGGTGGTGGTGGTGGAGGTGGTGGTGGTGCTGGTGGTGGTGGTGGAGGTGCTGGTGGTGCTGGTGCTGGTGGTGCTGGTGGTGGTGGTGGTGGTGGAGGTGGAGGTGGTGGTGGTGGTGGTGGTGGTGGTGGTGGAGGTGGTGGTGGGGGTCGTCGTGGACGACGACCGAGACGAATACGAGGACGACGACGAAATACCCCCACTTCCCCTTTGACACCTGCCTCCAATCCAGCCAGCCTTCGAGGATCTTGGACATCTGGGAGTCCACCCCCTCGTACCTTGCGTCAAGCAGATTTACAACGACGTTTACGTATGCTGTTACAAGATCAAGAACAGTTGGCCCAAGGACGTGAAATTGCTAATGTCACCATGACCAATAGCATTGTGACCAGTTATAAACAAGGAGGAGCACCGAGCGTACAAACCTCGTCGTCCCGTGTTTCGCCGTGAGGGATGAAAACCATCGTGTCGTTATTGAATGGATCGAAACAACATGGTCTTCCCTTCCCCCCGGAATTATTACAACGCATGGATTCCTTGTATGCCTTTTATCATCAACAATGGTGGTGTTATCGAAAAATGTTGAATCATTACAGGTGTGTCAATGCCTTGTTCAATGGTATGGCATTACTCCTGATGGCTGCCGGCATGATTGCGGGCCCCCTTTTGGAAAATAGTACATTGGTAGCCTGTTTGGCGGCCGTGGAGACCGTGGTCAAAGGATGGAATGATTTTAAACAATACCGATTTAAAGTGACCATGAGTCGATTTGCGTTTACCACCTATGCCAAAGCCTTGACCGAATTGAAAACCCATGTGCGGGGTATTCCCTTGGAGGATCTGGAACGATTTTTAATCAAGATGCAAACCTTGGATGATACCATTGTGGATTTCACCCCTCCGTTACCCAAACGATGTGTGCAAGATTACCATGGTCATTTTGTGTACCAACCCTTGGAAGCCCTATGCTATGTAGACGGATGTCCTCGTCCCTTGAGACCCAAAGAGTATTGGATCCATAAAAAGCCGCTCCCTCCTAGTCCCACACTCTTAGAACCATGGCCGTCCAACGACGACGACGACGCAGAAAAAGGAAACAACGAGGAGGGGCTTTAATGCGTCGCAAACCCCGTTTGGTGGATAAAATTGCCCATGGCATGAGTATGTTTCTATCAGGCCCAGCACCTGGGTTTGGACTGGCTTGAGGCAAATTAGGCGGCCAAGCCTTGAAAGGCATTACCGATAATGTACAACATTACCGACGACAACGAGGTGGGGGTTGGTGGCAAGATTTCAAACGCAATACCCGTCAAGGCTATAAAGAGACGCGAGACGCCATCAAACAAGACAAAGCCCTTCAACGTCTATTGACGGGTCGACCATGGTGAGGAGGAGAAGACGACGACGCCGTCGTCAACGAGGCGGTTTTTTAAATCTATTGGTGCCCGCTATGGCAGGATTGGGGAAAGCCGTGGCCTTGGAAACGGATAAACGTATAAAACGCACGATTCAAAAAGCCAATCAACGGTATCGTCGTCGTCACCGATAAAGGATGCAACGTCTTCGACGTCAATTCCCGTTTTTACGGTCCATGTTACAAGAAGCCAATGGTTCCAAACGTCAAGAGTTGTTACAACATGCCAATGCCGATCAAGTCAATGCTGTGAGTGAACTGGTGTTGAACTTTTTAAAAAACAAGATTCCCGTCACCCCACCCATGCTGGCTAAACTTCAACCCTATAAAAAGGTACTACGTGATTTGGGACGTCGTCGACATTCCGTCAAAAAACGTCGTCAGTGGTTAGTCCAACAAAAAGGACGTGGGTTGTTTCAAGGACTTCACGAGGTGTTATGTCAATGTGTTCGTTAACGTATCAAGACATGGAAGCATAAATATCACCTGTTGTGACAGCTGTCGTGCATTGGAAGGCCTTTTGCCCCGACCATGGACGAGGTCTACATGATTCCCCACAAGGACTTGGAACAACTCACTCAATATTACAAAGGAGAACTCACCGAAAATGCCTTGTTGAACAAAGCCGCAACGCTCGCCGCCCAAAAACATGTGTTATTAGCCAACCCTCAATTACCCCCAGCCTTGGTCAATGCTCAAACCAAACCGTTGAGTCAAGAATTAATCAAGTTAACCAAACGCATTCGTCAATTTCCTGGTGGGGTGGGGGTTGGTGCCCCGGGTGCCCCGGGTGGTCCACCAGGCGAAGAAGAAGAAGAAGCCGGGGATTTGGTGACGGGGCCCGTCGAACAATGGTTGAAGCGCATGATAAAAGGCAGCCCGTCGACTCCCAAACCCACCATTACGCCTGCAACCAAGAAAGGCAAAGGAGCAGCCACAACCAGTAAGATTGTTAAGAAAGGGAGCCCATCCACCAGTCGAGGGGATACCCGGTCGCGTTTAGAAGTCATTCGAGAACAGCGCAAGGCTTTGGAAAAAAAGTTAGCCGAAAGTGGTAGAGGCAAAGGCAAAGGCAAAGCACCCGCCCGAGAAGTGGAACGATTGAAACCCTTACCCGGTTGGGAAGATTGGGCCCAAGGCAAAAAGTTACGACGTCGATTGGATTACGACAGTGACTAAAACATGCCCACCAAGAGAAAAAGGGGTATCAAACGGAAACGCCCCCAACGAGGAGGAGCCTTGGATGTCCAAAAATGGATTGCGAAAACCGGCAAAGAATTTCATTGGCCTGGGTATCAATACATGGGCCCTGGCACCCATTTGGCCAAACGTCTGAAACGGGGGGATCCAGGGATCAATCGCTTGGACCAGATTGCTAAACAACACGACATTGATTACAGCCGTGCTAAGAATTTGCAAGATAAATGGAAAGCCGATACCAAGATGATCCAAGCCATTGATCGATTACCCGGCAAGAAAAACAAGACGGAACGGGTCGTCAAGAAAATTATGCAAGCCAAGAAACGTTTGAAATTGTAAATTTAATGGCAAACCAGTTACATGTTGTGTCAATAACAAATGAAAAAATGTCAAATTGGTTGGTTGGTTCTACTGTCTCAAACAAGATGTAGTGTCAATCACATTTGGAGACAGACAGAATCCATTGTGGTGTAGACAACCTTAATCCTGATAAAATAAAAACAATGTCACTGTCGCATTGGTTCAGTCAAATACTGAGACGAATGTTCAAGTCACCAAATCAAACATCAAATCAACGCCCTCATCGGGCGACATGTCATGAACGAGGTCTTCAGGGGGCACCAATGCCTCCAAATCAAAGGAACAAGAGTCCTCCACATCCTTCAGTAACTCGGCCCACTCGTCAGGCGTTATGTTCTGCAACAAAGACGAAAAGTCCTCCAAGTCAAGGGGGCCCAAGTCAGGGGGGTCGGTGACTTGCACACCCCCCGAATCCATATCCGTGAGAGTATAAGAATCTAGAAATGATTCACAAAAAGAAAAGTTCTCAGACATTTTAGGCGTCGATTTCATAAAGTCCTCCAAGGGAATGGTTAGTTTCAAGGGCCCTAATGCTTTGATTTTCTCTTCCGTTTTCTGTCTCTCTACAGAAGGTAAGCAGGCACAAAAGTCATTCAAATACGTTTCCAGAGAAGGTTGCGTCCTACAATTAGTCAATACCACCCGCAGTGTTTTTGGCGTTTTGGGGCGAGGCACGTGCTTCCTTTTGTTGTAGTAGTACCTTTTAGCGAGCTCCAAGAACCTCTCGCGGTTCGCCCAGTAGTACTCTCTTCTTTGCGCATGCAGTTTCTCATGGTTCGCAGCACGATATGCCCGACGAGCCGCCCGTGCTTTGGCCCTTTTATTGTACATCCTTTTGTACGCCAATATTCGTACACGATTCTTTTGACGATATTCACGCGCTTGGGCTCTCAAACGTTCCCGATGTTTCTCTCTATACTTCCGGTCGTATTCGGCACAACGTGCTCGGTTCTTTTGGGTCCATTTTTTTTTGCTGGCAGTCCGTTGCTCCTTATGCGTCTCATCATAACGCCTTTTGGACTCCTGCACTCGATCCGGATATTGTTCTCGGTATCGTTTTTTGGCAGCACGCACTTTCTCAGGGTACTTGCGTCGGTAGTTGTCTTTTTTCACAATATTCCTCGCTCGGGCTTTCTCTGGGTAACGACCATTGTACCTAGCTTTTTTGATTGCGTTCCGTCTCCGTCGTCGTTCGTCTTTCGTCAGTAACTCTGTCGTTTCGTCGTCGTCGTCGTCGTTCGGGTCATAGTCATTGTCGGGAACATAGTCTATGTCGTTCAAGTCGTCGTTCAAGTCCTCGTCTGGGTCAGAGTCGTTAAGGTCGTCGTCGTTGTTTTGTTGGTACGTCGTGCGTCGTCGTCGGTTGCTGCGGCGGAGGCCCTCTCTTTCTGTGGACATTGGGCGATGGGGGCGGTGCTGGCGGAGGTGTCCGTGGACGTTTAAACTGGTACCGCCAGTAATCGCAACAATAGTCGAGCCCCTCTACGAACCACTCACAGGTCATTTGAGGGTAGCACTGTGAATGAAAGGGAGCCGCCTGTTCTCTTCGACGTCTCTGGGCTTCAACTTTTTCCGGCTCCAGTTCCTTTAAACGTTCCGCAAACTCACTAAAGCTTTCGTCCTTCAGCAACAACTCCCTCTTGACTTTCTTCAAAATGTCCTCCACTTCTAAATCGAGCTCGAACTCTTCAAAGGTCTCTAACAAATTCTCATGGCGAGAGTCCATGTTGAGATGTTCCAGCCCGAGGATCGATCTGTTTTATAGTCTCTCATTCGTTCCCGTGATGCACCATGGACCCCCATTAGAGAGGGGGGAGGGGGGTCCCCCCACCCCGTCCCACCCCTCCCTAGGGCACCCCCTCTCTAGGGGGCACCCTGTTTAGTGATTGGCTCCTTCCCCTCCCACGTGACATTTTGGTTCTCTATAAAAAACAGAGCCCCGATCTCCAGTGACTTCATCTGATCATGTCCTCTCACGACGACGACAATGTGGCGGGGCCAAGCGGCCTCGCTACACGTGAGATAATGTCCATCCTCGGTTTGGAGATAAGTGATTCAGAAGACGACACAAATTCCTGTGTGGGACCTTTGATTTGCACCGAAGAAGAGCTAGGAGACAGTGATGAGATTGGTCAAGAGGCCTTGGACCAATGGGAACAAAGCGGGGGTGGATTGGATCCCTCTGCGCAAGTTACCTTCCAATTTGACTTAGAACCTTTTGTGAATCGGAAGAGTGATCGCATGGGGGTACAAGAACGTCATTTCAAGACCCAGTTACGTCAAAGGGGGACCTTGATTCCAGGTCAAAACATTACCGAAGCTCTCCAAGATGGATTACGTCGAGCCGTCGATCAAGTGTTAACCACCACCCCCGACCTCCACGATCAAGATCGCCTCTACTTTACAATAGCATCCGATCGCCTGCACAATATTTTTCAGGGGTGGGGATTACGTGCGGGTGAATGGCGTCGAGACACAGAGCGCGTGGAAGCTCTGTTCCAACGTTTAGCCCAAGCCCTCAACAGCAACGAACAATTTGAAATGGACGATTCCTTTCAAGTCTCCATCACTCAAGTCCATCATGCTCCTCAAGGCACCGGCAAACCCCGTCGTGGGAAACCAGGTCATCCCACCATGACCATGTTGACAACCAACAAACGGTCTGTCATAACAATTACAAACGACGATCAACTCTGTTGCGCCAGAGCCCTCGTCACCGCCAAAGCTCGCGTGGACCAGCACCCGAAATGGGAATCAATTCGCAAAGGAAGTCAACTCCAGAGAACCTTAGCTTGGGACCTCCAGAATGAAGCCAAGGTACCCTTCGGTCCCTGTGGGTATGATGCCTTGACCCAATTCAGTCAAGCTCCCTCCCTCACGGGTTACCAGATCATCCTGGTGGATGCGCAGCGATCGTTCCACATCACGACGTTTGGACCCCTTTCTGACAAACAACTGATCCTGTTGCACAACCAAGACCATTATGATGTCATCACCAAATTGCCGGGATTTTTCGGGTCCAGTTATGTGTGTGCGGATTGTTGGAAACCCTACAACACCGAGGGACTGCATCGATGCACCAAAACCAAGGTGTGCGGAGCCTGTCGACAGAAAGATTGTCCAGACTTTCAACATGCTTACCCCCGACACCTCAAAGCCACTCAACGTTGCGACTCGTGTCATCGGGACTTTTTCGGACCCGCGTGTTTGGAAGCCCATTCCAGCAAGACCCACGCGGGCAAACCCGCCACGGGCCTCCAGTCCTCCGTGTGCTCTCAACGACACCGATGCCTTGACTGTTATCAACAAAATGTGGGCTTGTCCCGCATTCAACGTCACCGTTGTTACCACGTGGATTGCCCTTCTTGTCACCAGTACGTCCACGCCGACAAACACCGTTGTTTTATACAAAGAGCCCCCAAACCTCAAGACGAAAAGAAGAGAAAGAGGACCCGTCAAAAAGGTCCTCGCGCCAAACGAGGTGCCGCCGCCGCCGAGGAACCCCATGCCTCCGAGGACGAGGACGAGGAAGACCTGCCTCCCTTACACGTCTTCTTTGATATCGAAGCCATGCAACCCCAGGAAAAACACATTGCCAATCTCGTCGTGGCCGAAACCGAAGACAACGATGAACCCAAGCCTTTCCCAGGTCCCACCTGTATCCGTGACTTTCTGGAATGGTTGGATACCTTGACTCTTCACGATACCCGTCAAGTCAATGTCATCGCTCATAATTTTCAAGGGTACGATGGGTACTTTATCATCCAAGAATACTATAGTGACAACCGGATCGTTGAACAACTCCGCAACGGGTGTAAACTCTTAGAGATCAAACATGACCGCATCCGGTTCATTGATTCCATGAGTTTCTTCCAGATGCCCCTCTCCGCGTTTCCCAAAACCTTTGGTTTGACAGAACTCTGCAAAGGGTATTTCCCCCACAAGTTCAACGTACCCAATGATGAGTATCAACACTACGTGGGCATCCTCCCCTCACGCGATTACTACATGCCTGAGGCCATGACACTCGAAGGCAGACAAGCCTTTGAAACCTGGCATCAAGAACAACGCGACCAGGGTGTGGTGTTTCATTTCCAAAAAGAGTTGTTGGACTATTGCAGTTCCGATGTACGACTCCTCAAACAAGGATGTCTGACTTTCAAACGCATGTTTGAAGACTTAACAGGCTTCAATCCCTTCGATCACGTCACCATTGCCTCCGCTTGTAATCGAGATTTACGTATGAACCGGATGATCCCGAACAGTATTGCCAGCGAACCCGCCGGTCATAAGGGGTGGAGAAACAACATCAACCAGTCCATCCCAGCCCTTCACTGGTTAACCTGGTGCGATCACCAACTACGTCAACGCGCCCTCCAAGATCTTACCCCCGCCGAGAACCACGATCTCTTGGCCAGTGCCAATCCAGAGCCTCATCATCACCAATACATTCAATATGTCCGAAATGAAGGCGAGTATAAGATCCCCGGGACCCAGATCCATGTGGATGGTTATTGCCCCGACACCCACACCGCCTACGAATTTCAAGGGTGTTTCACCCACGGATGCCCTACCTGTTATCCCCATCGCTACGAAAAACATCCCCGCAACTATGATCGAACCATGCATGACCTCTATGACGCCACCCAAGACAAAGTCCAAAAGCTTACCAAACAAGGGTACAACGTCATTCAAATGTGGGGATGTCAATGGGACCACCTCCTAAAAACCCAACCAGAGATCGACTCCTTCGTCCGGGAACTCGACTTTATCCAACCTCTTGAACCTCGGGATGCTTTCTGTGGAGGTCGTACCAATGCCATCAAACTCTACCATCATATCACCCCTGGCCAAAAAATTCACTACATCGATGTCACCTCCTTGTACCCGTGGGTCAACAAGAAGTCCACCTACCCCAAAGGACATCCCACCATCTTTTCTCAACCGGGTCACACTGACATACACCAGTACTTTGGCCTCATTCAATGCAAAATCCTGCCTCCCCGTGAATTGTACCATCCCGTGCTGCCTTACCGTCATGACGACAAACTGCTCTTTCCACTCTGTGCCCGTTGTGTGGAAGAAGAAATGGCCAAACCTCTTTTGGACAGATCCTATCATTGCCCTCACCCCGACGAACAACGCACCCTCACCAGTACCTGGTGTACCCCCGAATTAAAGAAAGCCGTCGAATTGGGGTACCAAGTCCAATACATCTACGAAGTCTGGCATTTTGAACAAACCTGTGAGGGCCTCTTCGCCGATTATGTCAACACCTGGTTGAAAATCAAACAAGAAGCTAGTGGGTGGCCTAAGGACGACATGACAGAAGAAGAAAAGCAAAGTTACATCGAACAGTACTTCCTGCATGAAGGCATCCAGTTGGACTACCACAAGATCGAATACAACCCGGGCCTGCGTACCCTAGCTAAGCTGATGTTGAACTCCATGTGGGGCAAGTTTGGACAACGCCTCAACAAGACCCAAATTCAAGCCTTTGATGATCCTCATGCCTTCCACCGTTTCTTGGATAGCGATGCCTTAGACGTACGTCACGTGTCCGTCATCAACAACAACATGGTGGAGATCCACTACCAAAACCAAAAAGAGGACATCCGCGTGTCACCCAACCTCAACATTTTTGTGGCCTGCTTCACCACCTGCCACGTCCGCCTTAAATTGTATGACGCCCTGGAAGACTTAGGGGAGAGAGTCCTCTACTTTGACACCGACTCCGTCATCTACCTGGAGGAAACACCCACTCAATTCCAACCTACCTTGGGTTCCTATCTAGGGGACTTCGCCTCCGAATTAGCTGATGATGAATACATCCAAGAATTTGTCAGTGGAGGACCCAAGAACTATGGGTATACTACTAATAAAGGAAAAGTGGAATGCAAGGTCAGAGGCTTCCGACTCAACAGTGAAGGACACACCCAGTTGAATTACGACGTCATGCGTCAAAATGTCCAAGATGAAATCCAGAAACCCCTTCCCAAACCACGGGAAATCCAAGTCACCAAAAGTCATCACATTGTCCGGAACCCGAAAAACTACACCTTGCTCACTCAACCCCAACACAAATGGTATCGCTTGGTGTATGACAAAAGAGTCATCGATCCCCGCACCTTCAAGACCTACCCCTATGGATACCAGTGAAAGCCCAAACAAGATCGTGGACCCTCTATTGAACATAAAGGAACACTCAGGAAAACCATTTTTTCTCAGTTATTGTAAACAAACGTATAACAATAAAACGTGATTTATTCATTTTGTGTTGTTTTCACTCCAAGGGTTACCCCCATTCCCAAAATTGGACTTTGGACTTGGAGCCCGCGTTTTCTCAGCGGTTTTACTTCCCCTTGAGCCTACGATCCTTTTTTCACATTGCTCAGCGGTTTCCCATTCAAAAACACGTGACTTCCGGTTGCATGAGCCCACGATCCTTTTTTCCCACTGGTCAGCGGTTTCCCATTCCACTTCCGGTGATGACGTCACTCGACCAATCAGAAGCCAGTATTTCCCCTATACGGGCCCAATGTACTACTGTTATTCATAGCTTCGCGATTTTTGTCTGGTTTCTTTGTTCTTTGTTGCACTGTAGATTACAATTTTACTGTTTTCGAGGATTTTCGTTTGTCGTTGTCATGGAAATATCGATTTTTACAAAATGTAAACCGCGCTAAAGTTCAATCCAAAACCAACAAGTATTGCAAATTCCACGTTGATCTGACAAGGAGAAGACTGTCTAACAGCCGATTCAAAAAGTTAGGTATGGTCCCCAAAAAACTGTATCGAAACACCTTAAGCGAAACGGTCTTTGCCGAACAATACGCTTTATGTGGAGTCTTTCCGCCTAAAGGAAAAAATCATTTCCCTGAAAATGTCTCTAGATTATGTTTAGCTTTTCTTTTCAAAAGAAACATATGCTCTTCGGACAGTTTTTCTCAGGGACAACCCAAAGAAAACAAACGAAACTAAACGTTTTGGAGAATATGGATCTCAAGTGTTCGCATGTTATTGCGTCTTCCAACGTTATTCAGAAAACGTAACTGAACGCAGACTTAAATTTGCAAAAGAAAAAAAAGATAGTAACACTACTGTGCTCATTTTCTAATAGGTGGAAAAGAAAATTTAAGTAAAACTGCCATGCGTTTTCTTACAGTGCAAGGTAGTTGCGTTATGTTCTAAGGCCAACAAAATATTCCAGTGGACGATGCGATCGAACTGCACACCAACTGAAGAACAAAAAGCACCAAAGACCAATTTAAAAAAAACAGGAGACAAAATTAAACCACTGAATGCACGGAGAAACAATCAATTGTGCCTAACAAATTCAAATACTCAATCCGTAACTTAAAGTCTGCCTTCCGAAAGAAACATTGCTTTATAACAAATAATTTATTTTGAGATATAAGCTTTGGCTGCCAATCATCGAAACAGTATATTTTGTACCATAATCGTACTAATCAGTATTTTCGGGTTTCAACTTTGAGCGTCTTATAAAGTCAGGGCGTTAGGAAAGCTTAAAAAGAAAGACGCGAGAAAAAAACCCACTCAATTTGTAACTTAAGGTCAGCTTTACGAAAGAGACATTGATTTATGGCAAATAATTCCTGGGAAATAAGTGCTGGTAGCACTATCTCAGTGCTTCCTTTAGCTATAATGAAGACAATTGGTGATGACTTGAGGTTCAGAGAAATTTGATTTAACATTGTGTTTGCTAGAAAATTGAATTCTATAAATACCCGTACTACATCAACATGCGCGTGTTATGCTTAAGCTTTAGCTATTTGTGTTCCATCAAGCTAGGAGAATGATTTTTCCTATGAAAAATCCGAGTTCACTCAGTAGAAACAATTTCTTACTTAAAGCACAGCTTAATTAAACGCAGGGCCGATATTTTTAACAATTATTCTCCGAGGGCGCGCTGGATATTGAATGATAGATAACCAACGAGGCGAGTAGCGCCGAGTTAGTTAAAATCATTTGATATCCAGCAAGCCCGAGTAGAATAATTGTTTTATTAAAAACGTAACCACTATTTCAAAAAAAATCAAGAAAGAAAGGGGAAAAAAAGAGAAAAGAGATAAAAGAGATAAACAGGGAAGAAGAATCGATCACATGACTGAACGAAAAGGCGTCAAAACCTTACGAAGTGTTGCCGCGTTTCATTGCAAAGTTAAATGAATCAATGAAACTGCTCGAAAGTGATCGAGGTGGCACAAGCTTTGGGAAAAAAACTTTCAGCTCACTTTGTTGTTGAAGTTTCATTGACCATATTTGGTAGAAGCAGGTATAAGAGCTGATAGCCTAGCTCCGTTCAGCCAATCGAAATGCTAAAAATTTAATATATGTAGTCCAGTTTTTAATAAATATATATATGTACACAAACAGGATTGCCAAATTCCTTCCTAGAAACAGTTACCTTTTGTGACTGTAATTTTCCGACTGTTATACAGCTGTCATATATCTTTAAAAGCAATTTACTTAATACGTAGAACCACTTCTTAACCCAAACATGATGTTCCTACTTACAAAATAATTCGGTTCCCGAGATTACATTATTGGGTTATTCCACGCCTCTTTAAAACTGTTTGAAACCTGTCATCCGTTTTGAATTTCAAAGGTTTTTTTTTTCGTTTTTTGATGTCATGGCAAGCATAATTCGTCCAAAATTTCTGTTTCCCGGTCCTGCACCCAATGCATCTTCGACAAATTTTCCCTTGTGCGAGATGATTATTTGACTAGTACCTCTACACGTGGAATGATTTTTGAAATTCAATTCACAACAAAAATTGAAGCCAGTAAAAAAAAAAACATCATTAAATATGAAGGGCATAGATCGATTTGTGAGTACGTTCTCGCTAAAGAGTAGGTCATGTCCCACTCCGGAGAGGTAATTTATTTTAGTGCTGCACATTTGTTTAGTGGAAAAGATTTAAAGCTGCATATCTACATATTTACATTTTTTTCCTGTCAGTCGGCTTTGGTTCTTCTCTTTGCCTAAGAAATAGTGCAGATCCTTACAAATCGCCCAAAGCGATATAAATAAGCTGACATCTGAACCGAAAACATCTTACCACTAGGTATCAACGGGAGTTTGACGTTTTTATATCGCTTTTTCTTAGCGTAAAATAGATTTATAAGGTTTCGAGACCAAAATAAAACATGCATTTTAATTCCACGACACACCTCTGCCATTTTCCTTTACTGTGCAAAAAGAGTTATATTAAAAGTTGATGAAGGTGAAAGTGACGTTCATTCAGGGTAATGGCGGAGAATTCCGATTAAGAAAACCCAAGAAGACTCAAATAGAAATTCAAATCAGATTAACAAATTACTACTGCGTATGAAAAAAGCCGTTATTAAATCGAAAAAAATATACAACGACTTACGAGTCAGTAACACTAATAATCCTTCTCAATTAACTACAGAGTAGCTGCTGCTTCTCTAAGAAAACGTTCGCTGCAAACATTACTGCTTAAGCTGTCCAAAATTCAGGGGCAAAATACCTTATACCTTATTATAGGACATTTTCGCGTTAACTTAATGTTCGCACTGTTGGAGGGCGACATAAATTCCTAATTGAATTATAGTAAATTTTCGCAAAATAGAAGGATTTTTGTCTTTACTTATTCTAATAAAGACACATTTTTCCGACCAATTTTTTTCGCTGTCTCAACTCAATCGTGAATAACGGGAACTTCTGTAAACAGAAATAAGGAATCTTGTAATAAGGAAAAAATATATTCACAAAATACTATCCTGCAGATAAAACTAAACACGCAATAAATTCATGCCATACGTTAGTCAGCACATATAGATGTGAACAATACTTCCCATCTACTATCAAGGCTATTCGCAGCTTTGTCGTTATTCCACAAGCTGTTGAGCTTTCATCCAGTTCAATTGCGTACGCTGAGTAGCTTGGCGCCGTTTTAGGTCTTTCGGAAATCTTCTTGTCTGCGTTTTTACAACCACTGACAAACCTTTCTGTAGCAACAGCAGCCAATGATTTCCACGTTTGTCTTCTACAAACCAGGCCTTGAAGATGTTCATCACAGGTAAGGTCTTCGAAGGATGTCGTAGGATTAGTGTTCCTTGCTTGATACGGTTCTTTCCTTTCAGCGTTGATTGTTGCATATGAAACCACCACGGAAGTCGGTTGGTCGAGCTGCAAACCATCGAAGAAGCTCCGGTCTTTAACAAGTAACGGCGCAGACATGGATCTCTTAAAAATTATTACATCAGAGCCTTCCAAGGGTGAAGTACACAATGCTGATCTTGTCAGCCGGGAACGCTTAATCTCACCTTGCGACTTTAACTGAACATTTTCCGTGAAACCACTGAACTGATCCTTTTGTCTACGAAATGCTACAGCACCAGCGTTGGGCCTGATTGCTAGAGGTTTCCTAATTCTCTAAGCTTTAGGAATGCGTTCTTAAAGCGACGATCTCTGTAGCAGTAAATCAATGGATTTACCACAGAGTTTAATTGTGTCAGTGTGTGCGGTATTCAGAAAGCAGAATTTTTGCGAAAGACGGGGAAAATGACTCCCAGAGCCGTTAAAACACCGGCAAAGACAAAAGTTAATGTTAGTGCTCCGGCTACCAAGCTGGTTGTCTTGGCAACTTTAGATTCGAGTTTCGCTTGAACAAGAGCAGTAACTTGGTAATTCCAGTTGTTCTACGTTTACGTACCCCTAGGTATACCAGGACATAAAAATAAACGATAGCTTAAAAAGGCCAATATTCCCCCAGCAAACACAATGATAGACCAAATTTCTCCGAACTTCAAGTCAACACCAATTCTCTTCATTACAGCAAAAGGAAGCACTGAGACAGTCGTTGCCAGCCAAGCGATTATTACCATCGTCTTAAGGCGGTTGCCTCTCACAACAGTCCTGTAGTCCATCCATTTTCTCATCGCCACATACCTCTCCCAAGCAACCACGTTGAGGTGGTAAAGAGAGGAAAAGGAAAAACAAAGCATCAAGTCTAAAATGACTACCTCTAATGTACAAACATGTTCAAGCGAAAGTGCGTGCACGATCAGTAAGTCAGCAGTGGCAATCATAGGCATAGTGATTGCGCCTACAAGTAGATCCACAATGGCCATGCTGCACAGCACAATGTTCGAGTGTTTTTGCAGTTCGTTCCTTTGCGATATTGCTATGAGTATTAATGCATTCAAAACTGTGGTAATTGGCGTAGCAATCATCAGAATTACGGCTGATGTCATGGGCAAAGTTTTGTGCTGTAAGTCCCATGTAAAGTCGGGATCGTTTGGGCAATAAAACGCTGACCTGTTTGAAGAAGAGTTTGTTGAAGAAGTAGACGGTGTTTGTTTCTGCGCCATTTTGGTATCTAATTAAAGCTTCCAAGAAGAGAATAATCAAGAGTCTGTCCAGCCTGATCGAGTTCAGTAGATAGATGAGACAAATAATGGGTCGAGGGTTGCCAACCGCTTTTGAGCAAGACGATCTTTGCCGAACATTACGCTTTACGTGGAGTCTTCTCGCTTAAAGAGGAAAAATTCGTTTTCGTGAAAATGTCTAGAAATCTCTAGACATGTCTGGAAATATACATCGTTAAAGTTTAGGTTTTCTTTTCGAAAGAAAGGTGCTCTTTGGACAGTTTTCCTCAGTGCCAGCCCAAAGAAAACAAGCGACCCCAAAAAGGAACAGGAAAGTACAAAATCTCCTTTGAAGTGGCCTTTGTTTTACCATATTTCAAGACTATTTTAGTAACACTATTGTACTTGGTATCAGATATGTTGAAAAGAAAATTTTAGAAAGGTTGTCGTGCGTTTTCTTAGAGTTCAAGTTCGCTGGGTAACGTTTTAAGGCCAACAAACACTTCAGTCGACATCTAAACTGAGCACAAAGAGCAAAAAGCACCAAATAAAAGAACAATTAAAAAAAGAACACCAAGATAAGAAAAGATGTGACAGTTTTCTGAGAAACCACTGAATGATTGGAGAAACAATCAATTGTACCTAGATGAAGGTTGTTACAAACATTACCCGCGAAAAAGGTATTCGGTCTTATAACAAATAATTTATACATGTAAGCTTCGGCTGCAAATCATCAAAACAGTATATTTTGCACTATAATCGTGCCAATCAATATTTCTGAGTTTTTACCTCGGGCGACTTACAATAATGCTAGCACGTTAAGAAATTTTTTAAGACCAACGAAAAAGAAATGCGAGAAAAAAATCTAGACCAACGCAACGGAACTTGGAAAAAAATAGAAAGGAAGAGTTAATTCGCGGGGGAAAAAAAGCGAGTACCAGCTTGAAGCACTTGAGCGAGTATATTGAGATCCGCAGTTGCGTTACTAGCACTTCAATTTGGAAAAAAAATAAAATCGGCGTCGTTACGTTCGACGTATTAGCATACTTATTAAACTTTTATTTGCTCTGTTGGATAGCTTTTGGAATAGCCTAAGGACAGACGGCCATCTGCAATATTTATTTCATTTTTTATTGCCTGTATTCCAAAAAAGCAGGTTGCTCGAAAATAAATGAACAAACAAACACGCTAAAACAAACCAGCAAAACGAAACAAATGAACAAATAATTCCTTTTGCACTTGAATATTGACTAAGGGAAAGTACCGCTTTTAAATAGAGGACTTTTGATAGAAGTAGTATCGACAGCTTAGCAAAAGATTCAAACTCCTTGGGAACAATCTAGATTCTAGCTAGGTCGGGTCAGTATATTTCTAGCAACATACTTGTAGAAAAAAAAATTAACCTATGTTTAAGCCAAGCATGCAGAGGGGCATTTCGACGTTGATGAGGTAAAAGGAACGCAAACTGTCTTGTTGCTCGTCATCATTTCAACGAGTAGGGAACGTGATAGTGGAAATGGTTTTAACCTGATCGTGCTGACAGGAACAAAACTTGCCGTGCTATATGCTCTATCTTTGTCACTAACGCAAAGTTTTTGGTTAAGGTTTTGATAACATTTTAAGATCTTTTTGACAATTTTTTCATGGCCTCCGTTTCAACGACCAGTCAAATGTAAGAACTGTAAGCTGAAGAAGAGTCGCAAGCTTAGACGTGTGGCTTGACAACCCTGCCTTACAATTCTTTCATGTTAATGGGCCAATTGACCTGGTTGCAAAAATAAATGTGAAGGAGGTGATAAGAAAAGTCAAAACCTAGTAGACAACATTTTGCAAGAAAGCTAACGGTACAGCAACACTGTAACATTTATGGGTAACGACTTTTGAGTCTAGGAAATAAATACAGATGTGTCATCGTTTATATATAACTTTTTTGTGATTTTAGATTTAACGGCCTTGGGTGTAAAGGTTCAGGACATGCGTAGTATACGAAAGTAACTTCGCTTTAATTCAAATGTCATAAACAAAATTGCGTTTTCCTTTATTCCAGTACGCTTTCAGCTTTTTAAAGAATACCAAACATATGGGCAGACATAGCCTCTTTACACACATCATTAAGAAGATGAAGACATCACCACCTCGGCATATCAAAGTTTGGAAAATATATAAATAGTGTTTGCTGTTGCGGATCTAGGGTGAGGCCCGACCGAACACCACACTTTTGCCAGCGGTCGTCGTTCATTTAAGTGACTCCATGTACCAATAAATATCGACTTTTTATCGACAGCTAATAGGCTTAGTTGGATCTTGAAGTTATGATTAAACTGTGAATTTATTTTTACTTGCTGCATTACTTGTATGGATCGTTATTCTTTAATTCGTCTCCGTGTCTGTCTCCCACACGAAAATCGCTATTGTTTTGAAGTTTTAATCAATATAATGGGTTATCATTAGACCATTTTTTGGCTGTATTGGTGGCACAGAAATAGATAGCACGTATCTATGCACTTTTAAGTACTTTCTAATTTTATTTCC
This sequence comes from Siderastrea siderea, assembly GCA_964030785.1. Taxonomy (NCBI): domain Eukaryota; kingdom Metazoa; phylum Cnidaria; class Anthozoa; order Scleractinia; family Rhizangiidae; genus Siderastrea; species Siderastrea siderea. The sequence goes on along the minus strand of OZ034971.1, from coordinate 24,830,576 downwards.
ACCGCTCTTTTCGTTATGGTGTGATAGCAAAGTCCATTCACTAAAATAAGGTATCAGCTTCAACCTTTTAGTAAAGAGATCAAGTAAACACCAACGGTAGCGACACATTAAATAAAGCAAAAAGAATACGGTACGGCAACAGATACATTTTCAAACAATGGAACTTTACTAATTAAATTTGCCATTTTTTATTTATTTTCTCTTTACATCTGAAATAAATATTCTTAGTTTTTATATTTTTTGAGAATTTAGAATAGTAACGGTTGAGACAGAATAATTTTCCCTGAAAACCCATGAAAAAAATGATTGTTCCATGGCATAAAAAGGAAATATTGTTGTCTTGAAAAAGGCGCCAAAACCTTGATGAGGTGTCGCAGTGTTTCTTGACAACGCTGAAAGAGAACAGACCAACACTGGACAAACGAAAAAAAGTTCCATTTTCTCTCAATTTTCAATCTTCTTTGTCACCGAACAATGTTCAGTGGCTGTACTGTCTTTAGCTGCTAACTCAAATTTACATGTAAGTCGCCTCACACAACTGACTTGCCCGACTGCTTTTCTTTTCTTTGAAAACTCTTGAAGAACCCTTTAAATTTGGTTGCTCAATATAATAGGTTATCATTAAACCTTTAATCAACTGTATTGGTGACCCAGGAACAGCACGTGTTTGAAGTTAAAAAACCGAGAGATCGAAGACTTAAGCATGCATTGACAGTACTTTGTAATTTTGATACAATATCGATGCACTTGGCAAAAAAAAAAACCTTATTATTATAAACAATCCCAATAAGCATCATCTGCAGCATATAAAGGTTTGTGATTAGCCAGTTTACCATGAACTATCACATTAAAACGTTTCCAGTTTAAAACGTTCAATTAAGGGAATAAAATAAGCACCACGATACAGTAAATAAAAGTAGAAGGGGAAAATACATTACATTTAAAACTCTTGAAGAACCCTTTAAATTTGGTTGCTCAATATAATAGGTTATCATTAAACCTTTAATCAACTGTATTGGTGACCCAGGAACAGCACGTGTTTGAAGTTAAAAAACCGAGAGATCGAAGACTTAAGCATGCATTGACAGTACTTTGTAATTTTGATACAATATCGATGCACTTGGCAAAAAAAAAAACCTTATTATTATAAACAATCCCAATAAGCATCATCTGCAGCATATAAAGGTTTGTGATTAGCCAGTTTACCATGAACTATCACATTAAAACGTTTCCAGTTTAAAACGTTCAATTAAGGGAATAAAATAAGCACCACGATACAGTAAATAAAAGTAGAAGGGGAAAATACATTACATTTAAAACAGTTTATTTAAGAAGAAACAAAAATATATATACATTAAATAAAAAAATTTTCTGAAAGGGGAAATCGTGAGGTTATCCCTACACATGTAAGAAAAAAGTATTTTTGAGCTAAAGATTGGAACATTGCTGACTCAATTTCATATGTTTGACTTTTTCTTTCTTTCTTTCTTTGTATTTGAAGTACTGGAAAACAATATGCGAAATGACACAGCCTTAGCTTTGTAGCGGCTGGTAGTACTCTTCGCACTGCATCTTCCCCATAACCTACGTCACAACATGCCGCTGACACCTGTTGCGAGCCCACAATGACAAAGCCCAAACAGCGGGAAAATCCCAATTTCAAACCCAATTTTTTCGTGAATAGCACGTTTCGAGTTAAAATAATTACCAAAACTTGATTTTGTATGTCCAAGACTTCCAAAGGAAACAATAAAAACAAAGTCGATTTTTGGGCTTCAGCTCTCCTTTAAGGCCCCATTGACATGGAGAAAAGTTGTCATAAGTACTCGAGACAATCCGCCCCCCGCCCACCCCCCGAGACAACTTACCTAGCGTTTATATGATAAGAAGTTGGCCGGGCTGATCAGGAAGTAAAGTTGACCCTCGAATATTATTCCGAAATCTTACTTTGATATTCTTGACCTCAATACGCCCTTTCCTTCAGAATTTTTCGTTGATTTCATCGCTGTAGCCTCTGTTTGTCTAATATTTTCTCCTTCAGTATGCATTTTGTTGATTGAGTCGTTTTTAAGCCAAAAACCAGACGTTACGTGACACGTGGCACGCAAAAAGTCGTCCCGGGTAGGCGAGACAAAGTGTTTATATGAGAAAAAGTTGTCCCGCCTGCCAGGGTTACCCTACCTGCCGAGGTGAGACAACTCGCCCCCTTAGTTGTCTCGCTTCCCCGAGAAGAGTTGATGATCTCATGTAAACGGTTCGTTCAACGTTTCAAAGAAACATGTGACAAATTAGCTCGCCCAGGGTAACTCGGGGGAAGGGTTCTCTCGGGTACCCGAGATCATATAAATGGGGGCTAAGACTGCGGTTCTTGATAACACAGGTCTTGTAGTGCACAAACGGAGGGTGCAATTGAGTAATGGTTTGGTCTATATGAAGGCACACTGGGTAAACAATAATTGTAAATAGACAAATGACAAGTTGCGTAGTGCCCAACTCATAATTAATTTCACAGCAACCCCATGAAAAATGATTTTCTTTAGGATAAAAAAGGAAAATTATTGCCATGATGCCAGCTTGAAAAAAGGTGCCAAACCCTTCATGAGGTGCAGTGGTGTTTCTTAACAAAGATGAAAGATCAAAGACCAAAGCTGCAAACACCACAAACGAAAAAGAAGTTTCCATATTTCTCTCGATGTTCACTTTTCTTCACCGAACAATACTCAATGGTTGTACTATCTTTAGCTGCCAAATCAAATGTACATGCATGTCGGCTTATATATTAGATTCACGTGATTTATTTTCTTTTTCTTTGAAAACCCTTGAGTAACACTTTACATTTGGCTGCACAATATAGTATGTTATCGTTAAACCCGTTATCAGCTATATTGGTGACACAGGTAGCGCGCACGTATTGATGGCACAGATACAGATAACATTGCACGTATATGAGATTGAAAAATCAAAAGATCGAGGGCTTAAGCATGCATTTACAACGCTTTGTAATTTTGATATCTATATATAGATTTGTTATCTCGTTATGGCATGAGCCCATGTAAAGTAACGCAGCACTTATCGCAAACTCTCTCCTGTAAACTTTCCCAATAAGCATCATCTGCAGTATTTAAAGGTGTGTGAAAAGCCAATTTACAATAAAATATCACATTAAACACAGCCTTGTTTCCAGCTTCAAACGTTTAAAGGAGCAGTCTCACAGCAATTTTCCAATGTTCTTCATCACAAACTTGGTTAATTTAAATCAAAGTACCTTGCTTATACATGAATTGCTTTTAGACCATCAAGGGAACAATACCAGATGACTTTTCAAACAAAAATAATCCAAAATTAGGTTTTAGAGATTTCATCTGAGACACAAGAGCAGAAACTTGAAAAACTCTGCCAGAAGTTTTCAAGTTGGACGCCATTTCTATCTTGGCCATCCCTACGCAGACGTACTTATTACTAGTTTCGCATGAGCTAGAAATATATTTTAACAATACTGGACCATTGTTTTTAGGCTTCTACGGATAAAAAATGCATCTTTTGGCTTTTCACAGTGATTTTATTTACTGCACCTAAGATGCAGTAAATAAAATAAAAAGGGATAAATTTTCGAAAATAAAAATTGGAACTTTACTTCGACTCAATTTTATATGTTTGATTTTTTATTTATTTAAAATAAATATTCTTGGCGTCAATATTTCTTTCAGAATTTAGAAAATTTAAAGGTTGACTCGATTTCAAGTGCTTTGGTAAGTAAACCGTTGCGTTAGTGCTGAAAGCTCACCAGTAGAAAGCAGGTACTATCATAACTCTTCAACCCACTATTTAACCAACAATTTGATGTGTTGTGTGCTCAAATATAATACTGGTTTTTTCGTTTGTTGTTGTTGTTCAAACAATGTTTTAGTGTAAACTCTTATGATCACAAAACTATATGATAATCTCGATTGCACCGTTTTATATGCATTTTACGAGCTGGAAACCATGTAGAATTATTGTTCTTTTGAAAACCAGAAATTAACGTACAAAGGAAACGTAATATAAAGATTTAGCCAAGCCTAAAAGCGGAGCCGGGAAGGAATAAACTGGTGTTCGTTTCTCAAAAATAGTCCTGAAACTTTTCGGTCTGAAATACATTTCGGGGCTTTTTTTTGCTCGTTCGCTTTCGAAAAGTGTTTCTCAAAAAGCCTGAAAGTGTTCCGAATTGTCCTTCAATATTTTGGGGATCTGTTCTGTAAAACCAAGCTCGAAAGGTCGTTCTAGAGGCTGCGCACAGCTTGATTATTTTACTCACGAGCCGTCTAGCTTGGTGTTTGCAATGTTTCCATATCCTGTCATGTTCGCTTGAATGAACTTGAAACGGCGCTAATTTACAAAAACAAAATAAAAATTATTCGACTGTTTAAATGGGTTATCTTCATCGCGTTCGGATGTTAACAAATAACATGAACTGCCACTAAATAAAAATATTAGTCTGGTCAAAAATTTATACTGACATTTCACCGGCATTTTACTGGGATTACCCGAAATAAAGGATCTGGGGAGCTTCGAAGCACTTGTAATAAACTTATCGAAGAAATGTCGCGTAGGTTTTAGCAGCCGCGAAAAAATTCAAGCACTTTGAGGAACGCACATTACTTACGGGATAAAATAGCTTTAAACTCAAAACTGCTTCGCTTATATTTCGTTCTCTAACTTGAGACCATCGAGATTGAAAACAAACCAACAAACACCGTCCAAACATTCTTAACTCCGTTGCATAAGTTTTGCGGCTGCAAATTGTCTGAAATTCGAGCGCTTTAAAATAAAAAATGCACCGAACTGTTTTTGGAAGCTTTTCGGGCATAATAGGTTTAAACCGACAACTGCTTCGCTTATAGTTTTTCAAATAACTGTTATATTTCGTTCTCTAACTAGAGACAATCAAGATTCAAAACAAAGAAACGCCAAGCACGCTTTAATTAAATTGTTATTATGCCGGCATAAGTTTTGCGGATGGGAAGTAAGCCTATATATAGTTAGGCGCTTTGAGGAACGCACAAAACTGTTTTCGGAAGCTTTTCAGATAAAATAGCTTTAAACCGACAACTGCTTCGCTTAAAAGATTATTACTATTGAAAACCGGACGGTGGAAATTGAAAGCAAAGCTTGTGCAGTTGTCTTGCGGCTGTGCTTAGACCTACTGTTATGAATAAAAAAACACAAAATAATGGACAGAGAAATCATTTTTGAAAAACATTTATTCGAAAACCCCTATGTTTATACTTAAATGCAATTCGCGTTACACTTCCAAAATCATAGGTCGGTCCACGCGAGTGAAATCGGCTCAGCATGGCAAAATGTTCAAGAATCTGTCACAAATCTGAGCGCGTTTTCTAATATTTTTTTAAAGTCAAAAGTAAATAACACATTTCTAATGGCATAAATCAAATTTACATTTCAAAACGTAATTTCTTTCATCGTAATACTCGAAATCATGTACCTTAGACCTTTTAAAAACTTCACTTACTCGGTTGTGTTTCAGAACAGCGCAAACTCTCCGCCGTGAAGAAAACAAAGCGATGAAGTCCTTTGAATGCATAACTTGAACTTTTCGCCTTCTACCAGTATTCTTTTGAACTTTTTCTTTCCATTTATATATATTAGATGTTTTTTTTGTCAAGTATAAAACTTCATTACTCTCGAGCAATCGTTAAATGCTAAAGAAGCTTAAGCTTTTAAAGAAACCTCTTTTTCAAAAGCGACGATGGTCATGCGATTTCCCGCCAAGAAAAATGCCGGTTGCCCTAAAGCACCGTGCGATTTCCCGCCAAGAAAAGATGGCATTCTCTGCCCCCGTCGGGTTGCCTTGGGACTCCCCTCCCCCTCCCACAGAGTGTGCGGACGGACGGATGTACGGACGTACGGATGTACGGACGGACGGACGGACAGTCACGTGACTATTACGTCACAACCAAAATTTCTCGGATTGATAGGTTACCATATTTCCTTAGCAATGGAGCTCCGCTGGCGGGCTTTGCCCGCAGGCTCCGCTATTATTCATATGTGTGTTGAAAAAGGCCCCAAAATCTTATGGCGCTAAAACCATATGGCAGGTCGCAGTGTTCAATAAGTAAATATGAGCAGAATGTTTTGGATAAGATCTGTAAGTATCGCTTCTGGTACATTTCATCATCGAAGTCTTCTAAAGATACTCAACATTGGTGTGAGCGGGATGAAGTTGACGATTCCGTCTTTTAAATGTAAGATATTTGCAGTGAAGGCTAACCTTAACATGTTCAAAAGGAACCTGAAAGATAACATCTGTAAATCCCAAAGACAAGTATAAATTGGGTAGGAGGATTATCAGCTTCATTTGGTTATGTTTCCCTGATTATTCGCTGCTCAGGTACCCCTTAGGGGGGGTGTACTCAGGTATATTTGTGACGGGGAGGTGTGAAGACCATCCATTTTTGGGTTTAAAATTAGCCATTTTGGAATGTTTTGTTTTCGAAATTTTCAGGTGGACTTTTTTGGGGTTCGACGATTCTGGCAGTACATTTTTGAGGATCGATATACGTAGACATACGTACCTCAGAATTCTCCTTTTTATGTCAAATAAATTGTATTTGTTCGGTTTCATTAATAGAGACAATTCTGCTTTCACGCCTGTCAGGTGCATGATGAATAGAGAAAGGTAAAAGCATATAAACCGTCTTGGACTCACTTGCTGTTTCTTTTTTTAGGTATGAAGATTTGGCCTCATTCGCACTTCCCCCGTTACTAATATACCTGAGTGCGCTCACCGCCCCCACCCCCCACCCCCCTGCCCCACATCCCCTCTCGAGACAGGTACCTATTTATACGCCTGAGCAGCTAAAGAACCGGAATAAGGCCCCTTGTCTACGAAAATAGCTCTGACATAACCCAGTTCCTTTAACCATTCTTTGCATGCTTGAGACAACAAACTTCTTTGGCAATGTTAAAACTTAGCTTTATTCATTCGATTCGCGTACAAATAGAAAGGCAGTATTTAATTAAAATGCGAGTACTTATGCTTACTATTAATTTTTGTTCCTCTTAGTTTTTAGTTTTAGTTTTCCGTGTTCATGGAACGGGGCTGCCGTTTCTCTTAGCATCTGTTGCCTCGCACCACTCTATATCCGGGACAACATCTGTAGAAACGGGCATCATACCCTTTCCTTCCACAGCAGCGTGGCCATCTGCCTGATTTACGCACCACGTTTCCAAGGCAGCACATGTAGAAACGGGCATCATAGCCTCTTCTTCCACAGCAGCGTGGCAATCTGCCTGATTTACGCACCACGTTTCCAAGGCAGCACATGTAGAAACGGGCATCATAGCCTCTTCTTCCACAGCAGCGTGGCAATCTGCCTGATTTACGCACCACGTTTCCAAGGCAGCACATGTAGAAACGTGCATCATAGCCTCTTCTTCCACAGCAGCGTGGCAATCTACCTGATTTACGCACCACGTTTCCGCCGCAGCACATATAGAAACGGGCATCATACCCTTTTCTTCCACAGCAGCGTGGCCAACTGCCTGATTTACGCACCACATTTCCACCGCAGCACATGTAGAAACGGGCATCATAGCCTCTTCTTCCACAGCAGCGTGGCGATCTGCCTGATTTACGCACCACGTTTCCAAGGCAGCACATGTAGAAACGTGCATCATAGCCTCTTCTTCCACAGCAGCGTGGCAATCTGCCTGATTTACGCACCACATTTCCAAGGCAGCACATGTAGAAACGGGCATCATACCCTCTTCTTCCACAGCAGCGTGGCAATCTGCCTGATTTGCGCACCACATTTCCAAGACAGCACATGTAGAAACGGGCATCATAGCCTCTTCTTCCACAGCAGCGTGGCAATCTGCCTGATTTACGCACCACATTTCCATTGCAGCACATGTAGAAACGGGCATCATACCCTCTTCTTCCACAGCAGCGTGGCAATCTGCCTGATTTTCGCATCAGGGTCCCATAGCAGCACATGTACAAACGGGGATTATAGCGCCTTCCGGCACAATACGAGTACCAGATGAGGAAGCGACGCTCTTTAGTTTCCATCTCGCTCAGTCCTGTTCATAATTAATGAAGAGCGAGCAGTACGTAAGTTAAAGTGCAGACTAAAATTAGGTAAAATGTGACAGTGGATTCTTGCCTTATATTCATGTAAGTGCCTTCCTTTTGGTGGCCACTCTAACACAAAAGAAAATGTTCAACCCAATCACGCCAAATTAAATGCACCAATTCTTTTTTTTCATGTTGGTGACAAACAAAAGCACCAGTAAGGAGCGTTAGGGGGTAGGTCGTACTTCAGGTTTCCATTTACGAACGAACTCCAAAGTTAGAGCCCCTCATACAGAATAGAAATAATAAACCTTAAGACAGGAAATCACTAGTCAATGGCTCCTATTTGAGTGGCCACTGTTTAGGATTTCTACCGCGGACTAAACAAAACAAAAGAAAAAGAAAGCGCCTTGTTAATCAAAATAAGTATTACTCCAGGAAAGTATAGTGTTCAGTTGTTTGGTCGTAAATTACTTGTATTTCATCTTCATATCATTAACAAGTTAGATTGCGAATTACATGACTCAAGAACCCAAACATTTCAACCCCATATCTTACTTTGAACCCATAACCTTACCCTGTGTCGAGTTTGAATTCACGCCAAAAAAATAGAAAGACTTCTGGGAGTACAAATTAATGTTTAGTGGACGATAATTACCACTAAAATACAAGAACGTGTTTCTACTTTTTGGAAAAAAAAACTTTCTGATGTAATTAGAGCAGTTCATGAAAGACGATGCTGACTTATGAGCGTGTCGAGTGCTTGTTGCTATATTGTACTATCAATTAATGTGTCACCAAGATAAGAGAAGCTTAACATGTTTCACTGCACGAGTCTTGAGACAGTTGATAAATATACAATCGTGACTTTTTTCCTACTAAAAATATACTCTCCTAAAATAGGGTTGCCTTTTAGTCAATCATTTAGAAAAAAGATATATATTGGCCATAGCTTTGGCGTAGAACACTTGCTCCAGTAGCATTAACTAAACTTCAGTTCTAAATATTGTTGTAGCATGACGGTAAGGGGTAGTCATTTATACTTGCATTACGTTTTTACTATTGTTGTTAGTTTAATATATCGGGATACGGAAATTTCAGCTCAAAACTTTGATCCTATCTCTTGAAATGTCTTAACGCCTTTGTTCGCGAATAAAACTGTCCAATGGAACTGTTAGGGAAATGGTAAAGTTGATTTCTTTTTACGCTTCAATGGCTCAAGTGTGTGCAGGTACCTTTGAATAAGGTAGCTACAAATGTCTTCTAAACAACTAAAAAAAGTGTTATCGTTTGAAATATCGAAGCAACCATGTGGCTCGAGAACTAGAATTAAAGTCAGCTCTGGTGCATTGGAGTAGGTTGGTTATGCCAGTTGCATTATGATTATCATACCATAATCGTTCTCTTCATTTTCTTCCTCAAAGAAATCGTTTTCGTGCCAATCGTCCGTTTCTTGGTCTCCAGCAGGTTGTACGGCACTGATTCCCTTCAGATCTTCATCTTGAGACAGTGTATCACTATTCGTGCAGAGAACGATAGACAAAGCTGCACAAAGAAGAAGGGAAATCATACCCATCTTCCACATGTTTTTTGTACGTTGCTGTTGGAGTACTCGGCTCAATAGCTGGTGACCCAACTGCTTTTACATTTCACTCATTTTGCTAATATGGTCTTTTACAAGGGCGTTACCGAGCTGAGAAAGACAGCGCTCCCTTGTCAATCAAAATCAACGGTACAAACACGACATTCTGCAGCCAAAGGGATCTTGAATCCCGTTAGCGCTCCTTGCACATACCAAAAATTCCAATATTTTACGCTAAAACAATATTGCCATTTATATGAGAAAAAATAGAACGCTTTTAAGAAAGCATCATTCGAAACAGTTTTCGCATTGCTGTGATTAGTTTGAATTTTCTTTGATAAGTTTGATTTTTTTCTTAGTTTTAGCGAAAAGTTTTAGTTGGCAATGCTGCTGCTTTTAAAAGCGTGATTAGCGAGCTCAGAAAGACAGGACTCGTTTGTCAATCAAATGCCAGTGGTAGAAATACTTTAATTTTGGTAGCCAATGAAGTCCCGAATTCCACAAGTACTCGTTCTCAATACAAAAAGGCCCATATTATTCGTAAAACTTTTTCTGCCAACAGAAAACAATATGTGTCTTGAAAACGTTAACCGAAAACCGTTTTCGTATAACTTTGACAAACTGTGATTTTCTGAATTGCTTTATTTTTTTGGCGTAAGTTCTTATCTGGCTATGATGCAAAAAAGGGATGTGGATGGGCATGGGCATGGGATAATTTGCCATAACAACATCGAGCTCAAAAACACCAACGACGCATAAGATAAAGGAATAACCGATCCGCGGACCGGGAGATTCCGTGGCATGTTGTTGCTTTTTGGCTTGCCTGTTTGTTTATTGATTTTGATGTTGTTGTTGTTGTTGTTGTTTTTATTGTTTTAATTTCTGCAAGGAGAGTTTGGTGTTTTATTTCACCAATATGTTTCTCCGCCTCTGTCAATCGTTAATCAACCATGAAGTTTGATCTGATTCTATAACTTTCTTTCTATTGTCAGTCTCTCTTCTCACAAATTTTTCACGTATAACTCACGGTCTTTCATTACTCGTATCTCTTGTTGGGCTGATAATTGAAAGCATCTTCTTTACCACTCACTCTTAAAAGTTTGAACCTATCATTTGGTCTACATTTTCAAGAGGCATAGCCGAAATGAGTTATGAACTGTGTCTGGATGACCGATAAATAGTAGTAGGATCTTGTTGCGAAGCAGCCGGCAAGAGTTAATGGAGCATAGATTTGATTCAATTCTACGTATATACGAATTGATAACTATAAACTACGAGCAATCTCTGCTTTCCGCTCCAGGATAGTCGAGGGAAATGAACAGCAAGAGAGCGTTAGCCCAGGCCATCGAAGACCTGCTAAACGCAGTTCTAATAACTCATGCACTGTTTTTCATAAGAAATCACGCAATCAAAAATTCAATATAATTATACTGTACCGTTTTTAGCAGGGTGCCGGTAAAGCTACTTACGTTGAGCACTCGAAGGTGACTCTCTTGACTGTGTAGACTTCTTGATCTCACGGACCTTACCTTTAGCATTCCAAATTTCATCAACATTATTCTCCTGTGATCAATCTTCGATTACCACTCTCAAAGTAAAATATTAGAATGGCTTCTCTGATCGCCGGCCTTAATAGTACAATTTTTTAAATTTGTATTTCCTGTATTCTTTTTATGCATCTCTTGAATAACAATTGCCAATGGACAGAAACCACAAAAGGGTGAATTCAATGTTTCAAAACAGAATTTCCAGTCACATCAGCAAGATCAAACATTGCACCATCCAAGATCTCTGATTTAAAATTGTGATCAAAACCGGAAATCAACTGTTCTTATCGACTGTGTATGCTTCACTATCAACACACGCACAATCACGATATGCTCCTGGAAACCACATCGTAAGAACACCACGCTGTTTGATGTGAACTAGCTAAGGAAACATTCATTTTTCATTTCTTAGAAGCGGAGGGTGGGCTGGAGGAATTCAGGGGAGGGTCATAAATTTTTTACCCAACCAAAAATGGAGGTTCACCATAAATCTGACACAACATAGAGGGGGGTAATTTCATTTTTCGTAGTAGACAGGTTGATATGAAAGAGTGATCTCTGAACTCATGGCATTGTGGTGATAGTTTGAATGAGCATTTTGCCACTGTGCTGAAATAAGCTCAAGTCTGCACTTCATAAACACAACCCTTGAAACACCCCCTGACGCAAAATACAACAACAACGTATTTAGCTGAAACAAAATGTAAAACAACTAAAGTCTGATTCTAAAAAAATAAAATATTTTCCTGACTCAGAGTGCAATAAGAAAGTTTTAAACTGTTAAAATGGGATATTTCGTTCGGACAACCCGAACTTCATCAGCCACGATAGAAATGTGAATATTAAGAAGGGTTATATCGCTTCAGAAGGGTCTCAAGGGGCCTAAAATAGTGCTATAGATGTTGGCTAATTCGAAGACATTGTCTCTATTCAAAGAGGACTTTCGTAACCGGATCTCAATTGCTTCCCTTATGCGGCGTTTGAACGTGTTGCTTTCCGTGGCGCGAACTTTTGTTTTGCTGGAATCCACCGAATGTCCCATGAGCTGGCAATGTTTGTGAACGGCTGATGAATCCCTCGAAAGATGTTCCTTAATTCTAGTTTCAAGCACGCGAGAAGTTTCGCCAACGTATTGTTTGTTGCATTGATCACAATGAATGTGATACACTGTACCACACTTCTTTAGGTTTTCAGTTTTGTCCTTAACATGTATTAATTGTGATCTGAGTGAATTGACAGGCTTGTGGACGATTGTGACCTCGTGTGATTTAAATGCTCTTTGTAGGCGTTCCGAAATGCCTTTGATGTATGGTACTGAGAAGTATACTTTCTTATCGTTGCGGGATTCCTCGGACTCTCTCCTGCCGGATTCAGTGTTGGGTATTGTTAGCATCCAATCTGGATAGTTGTTAGGCTTTCAAAGCTTGCTTAACATGCTGAATTTCCTGTACCCTGTCATCTTCTTCAGAAACCAAGGTCCTAGCTCGAAGTGGCCGAGTGTTAACCACAGCTCTCTTATGCTGTAGGTGGTGGTTAGGGTGGAAATTCAGGTACTGATCCGTATTGGGTCGGTTTCCGGTACACTGTGACTTTTGTTGAGCCATCTTGATTCACGTGTAAGCAGGTGTTAAGGAATGGGATTATGCCATTCTTTTCTTCCTGTGAAGTGAACTGGATGTGTTGAGAGCACTGCGTATTCATGAATTTTAGTCATTGATCAACACATCAAAAAGACCTCGATCCATGGCCACCACTTCATCTTTGACCTTGTTTAATTCAGATTTCAAGCTAGTGAGCCAAAAGTTTTGACAAAACAGCTACATCACTGTTTTTGGAATATACGAGGTGGTAAAATGCTTGCCACCTGCAGCTGGATTTACACCTTTCTTGAAATCCAATTTCTGTTGCATTGTTCCTACCTTAACATTGGTCTCGTATTGTCGGCTTCTCTCTGTCATGGACTGGTTTCTGAAATAGGTATCTGAATTGTAAAAGGGCCAGAGTGCCTTATAAAACCTGGGTAGAAGTTCCATATATGCCTTCAGTTGATCTTTCACCTTTTGGAGAGGAAATATAGCCCATTGATTTCTTTTTCCATGCTTTGCCAAGTGCTTTGTCGGAAGCTTCGGGCAATTCCTAACTATAGTTTTATTTATTTATTAGTCCCCTGCTTTTCCTTTGCTTTTCGAACTGCTAGTGCTACTTTCTTTTTCTGCCCAAGTTGGGGAATATCAGTAGAAAATTTTTAATATCTATCCAATCATAACAACACTTCAAAGTCAAGACATGCCTATTTTAATGGAGCTGAGACCTTTTTTGAGTCACAAAACGGGAGAGCTTTACATTGAATTTCTGAATGGGGGTTGTTCAAGAAAAGGAGAACTCTATGAGACATGTAAACAAAATGGGTGGATAGAGGTCCATAGTCGTTGAAGCACACACCGCGTCCTTACCCAGGCGGCACACAGCTTCCTTCCCATCACTATCTGTCTATAGGTAACACCCCTGTATACATAACAGAGCACCGGATGATTTCTAACCTTCGTGCGCAGTTACGCAAGCTTTTCGTTGAAGGGAACATTAAATGTGTGACAATGGCAAAATTGAAGCATTTGCTAAGAAGTAAATTGTTAACCCTGACCCGGAGAAAGAATATCTTGAGCACCTTAACAAATATTGAAATAAGTAAAATGTGTGCCAAGAAGAAAAGCGACGGGCAAAAAAATGAAGAAACCAAAGGCTACCAGGACTATAATTGGGAGGCGCTATACAGATCAGGAGAAGGTGAAGATCAGGTGAAGGTTCCAGAGCGCAATAAAATTAAAATAGTTTTCACCACAACTTGTCAAGGAGAAAAATGTCCAAATCAGAAAAACTTCACCTTCTGTCAGCTCACATCAGCAAAGGTTTATGTGAAAGATCTTGACACTAAGTGTCAGCGAGGGCTCAGAAAGTGAACATGAATTACTATTGGAATTTGGGGATGCAAGCAACTCAGACGAAAATGAACCAAAGGAAAGCGAAATTGAAGACGAAGATGAGTTGTCTGTAGGAGATTGGGTAAACAGTTATGGCAGAAGAGTAGGCAATTGGAGGTTGCGTTGTTCTAGCTAACAGGTGTGTGTGAAGGACCACTTATTTATTTGTGAAAATACTTTCATTCAAGGCGTTAAATTAAAGCAAAAAAAATTATGTCCCATCTGAGTATCGAACCCGGGGGTAGGCTGGCACGAATACCACTACGCCACACAAACTGACACTACTTGAAGAAGTCAATTATACTACTTATTTCTTTTCCCGTGACAAGATGCCGATCGACATGAACATGCTGGTGTTTTTCTTGGGAAAATGTGTTGGACCACCGCAAAAACCATGGTTGTGGACGGTAAAAAACAGAAGGCACTAACTTTGCTGTATTTGGCGTCGGGACCCCTGTCAAATGCTGCAAACTCAAGTGTTGTGCCGACCGAGTTCGCAGCAGAACCGACAACAAAGATGAAGTTCTTGAAGGCAAATTTCGTAACATGAACTTTTCGCCTTTCACCAAAATGACAACTGAAGATTCTTTTGAACTTTCCAAGTTCTAAACTTCACTTCTGTCGAACTGAATCGTTTTGCTAAACATGCTAAAAAATCCTCTTTTTCAAAAGCGACAGTGATCATGCAAATTCCCCCCAAGAAAAACGCCGGTTGCCCAAAAGCGCCGCGCGATTTCCGGCAAAGAAAAGATGACAGTCTTCATCCGCGTCGGGTTGTCTTGGGACTCCCCTCCTCCTCCCCCCAGAGTCTGTACGGGCGAGAGGGCGTACGCTGACGTCACAACCAACATTTCTCGGATCAACAGGTTACTAGATTTGCTTAGCAATGGTGCTCCGCTATAATGGATGTCGGGTTCTTGATCTCGTTGACACACAACTTTTTTCACCGACCCTCCTCCTTTCCACTCCTGCCTCTTTCTTGCATACTGCCTCTTTCTTGCCCTCACGAGCAATACATATTTAATGAAGTTTGTACTGATTTTTGTATCGGACATTCAAAATTTAGGCCAAGGCCAAATGTCGAACTTTAAGTGTATCAAACCAAATGCAAATTATCAAAAACAGTTTTTGTCAATTGCGCAATTTTAATTGTTTAATTTTCGGCTATTTGATTTTATGTTGCCGGTTTAAATATCACATCGTTTTTGCTGAAATCTGATTTCTTAAAGTTAACGCCTTACTGACGGACAGAAAACAACCTTTTAAGAATGCAGGTCTTGATAACAAGGTCTTGTAGTGCACAAATTCAGGGTACAACTAAGTAATGATTACGTCAAGGCTCGCTGGGTTAATAAAAACTATAAAAAGACAAATACCGAGGTGCGTAGCGCCGAGCTCGTTATTACCGTATTTTCCCTATTAAATGTCGGGTCAACTCGGTCAAATTTGAAAGAAACGCCCCCAGCATTTGTTCGTGGTACCGGCGTATATTTGAAACTGAACCTTTAAGTCACTGATTCTCATAGAAAATTAGTTATTGCAATAAAAAAGGGTTTATGAACCACTACAGTACTTCAGCTCAATTTATTTTGCTGAGTCGAACTAAAAGAAGTTGGCATAACGTACTCTACACTTTACTGAGCACCCAATGTTCCCGCCTTGATTCGATTTTACTGACTAAAGGCGAAATCGCTGACATTTTGTTCCTGTTTTACCTATTTTGTGCTATATTTAGCTATAGTTTTAATGAGCCTAAAGTATTAAAAAGCAAAAAACTAAGCCTATCAAAAATGATGGAAAATGTCCCTTTTTAATAAACGCCGGGTCCCGAATAAACGCCGGATCTAGTTTTAATTTAAGTAAACACCCCCGACGTTTAATCGAGAATATACGGTAATCTCAGAGCAATCCCATGAAAAATAATTGTTCTGTAGGGTAAGTATCGAAAATTATTGTTAGGACGCCTGCCCTAAAAAGGCGCCAAAACCTCCCTGAGGTGTCGCAATGTTTCTTAACAAAGCTGAAAGACCAAAGACCAAAGCTGCAAACAAGGAAGACGAAAAAGAAGTTCGATTTTTTTCTCAATTTTCCATATTCTTTTTCAACGAAAAATATTCAGTGGTTGACTAATGCACTAGATTTGCGTGACTGGTTTTCCTTTCTTTGAAAACTCTTGAGGAATACTTTAAATTTGGCTGTTCAATACAATAGGTTATCATTAAACCCTTTATCAGCTGTATTGGTGACACAGGTAGCGCCGCACGTATTTGATGACACAGGAACAGATAGCACTGCGCTTATATGAGATTAAAAATCAAAAGATAGAACACTTAAGCATGCATTTACAATTCTTTGTAATTTAATTGATATCTATACAGAATTTGTTATTTCGGAATGGTGTGAAACCTATGGAAATTAACTTAGCTCTTGTAGCAAACTGACTCCTGTAAATTATCACAGTAAGCATCGTCTTGAGTATGTGAAGGTGTGTGAAAAGCCAATTTACCATAAAATATCACATAAACACTTTGTCTTGTTTCCAGCTTCAAACTTTTAACAAAGAGATAAAACAAACGCCACCGATACAGTAGTTAAAAAGAAAAAAAAGAAGGAATTAAAAAAACACATTGGAACTTTACTGCGACTCAATTTCACATGTTTGATTTTGTTGTTTTTGTTTGGAATTGATATTCTTGGCGTCAATATTTCTCTCAGAATTTGAGGAATTTAAACGTTGACATAATTTCAAGTGCTTTTAAAAAGTAAGCCGTTGCGTTGGTGCTAAAAGCCCAGCAGTAGAAAGCAGCTTATATTACAACACTCGATTGCACAGTTCCAGTGGTGGTCTGGATAATGACATTCAAATTGAGTGAGAACCCGTTTGCCCTACACGAAAGCGCATTAGGGCCAGTAATGATTATCAATAAACAAACACTGAGGTGAGTAGCGCTCATTTACTCATTTAGGTGAAGCAGAAAGGTGTAATGAAAACAATAAAGTTCGTGCCCAGTCAACGGATTAAACCAACTGGTGGTTAATATTGCTTACAAGAGTGGAGCGACTATGAGCATTGGTACTCTTGTCCACTCTATTGAAGGAGCCATGAGGCTCGTCAAGGCCGGCACTGAAGTCCGGTTTCCGCAGCATGAAGCGACTCTGAGCATCACAACTCCCCCTGGGTGGGATGCTAGCCCATCACAGGGTTGCTCCCCAGCTTTATGTTATGATTCCCTAACAGTTAGTCGGTACTCATATATACACCAGGGTGGAGAGAGACACTGTGGAGTAAAGTTTCTTGTCTAAGGAAACAACACGGTTGTAACATTATGCAGGAAACCAAGCCTCGAACCACCGACCTCCTGATCTAGCGATCTTCATATCAAACGTCCTACGCGATGACCAAAACACTACCCCACCTCCTCTTTGTAGGATTAGCCTCATCATTTTGTTAGGTTTCGCTGATAGTTGGCTGCACAAGTACTTTTTATTTTTGCACCCGAGCAGAGAGAGAACCCGAAATAAAGCCCCTTATCTAAGTAAACAGCTCTGACAGGGCCTAGTTCCTTTAACCATTCTTTGCATGTTTGAGTCAACAAACCTTCATTGGCAGTGTTAAAACTTAGCTTTATTCATTCGATTTGCCTACAAACATAGAGGCAGTTATTAAATTAAATTACAAGTAGTTATGCCATTTTATTTGTTTCTTTCAGTGTTTACTTTTAGTTTTCTGAGCTCATGGAACGGGGCCGCGGTTTCTTTTAGCATCTCCTGCCTGACACCACTCTAAATCCGGGACAACACCTGTAGAAACGGGCATCATAACCTCTTCTTCCACAGCAGCGTGGCCAAATACCTGATTTAGACACCACGTTTCCACCACAGCACATATAGAAACGGGCATCATACCTTCTTCTTCCGCAGCAGCGTGGCCATATACCAGATTTAGACACCACGTTTCCACCACAGCACATATAGAAACGGGCATCATACCCTCTACTTCCACAGCAGCGTGGCCATATGCCTGATTTAGACACCACATTTCCACCGCAGCACATATAGAAACGGGCATCATACCCTCTTCTTCCACAGCAGCGTGGCCATATGCCTGATTTAGACACTACATTTCCACTGCAACACATGTAGAAACGGGCATCATACCCTCTTCTTCCACAGCAGCGTGGCCATATGCCTGTTTTAGACACCACGTTTCCACCGCAGCACAGATAGAAAAGGGGGTTGTACCGCCTTCCGCCACAATACGAGCTGCCCCACAACCAGCGACGGTCTCTAGCCTCCATCTCGCTCAGTCCTGTTCACAATTAATAAAGAGAGAACAAACTCAAACGTTAGAGCCACGTTACACAGAATAAAAATAATGAACAGTATTGACAGGAATGTTGACTGGTCAATGGCTCTTATCTGAGTATTAACAGTTTAGGATTTTTACCCACGACTGAAAAAAAAACATCTTTTTCCATAATAAATATTCGCTCATAGGTTATAAGTATTTCATCCACATATCACTAACAATTAAATAAGATTGAAAAACTATATAACTTAAGCGCCCAAGAATAGCGACCCTAAATCTTACTTTAATCCGACATCCCTTTCCAGGGTCGAGATTGAATTTAGCCGAAAGAAAAGAAGGAAAAAAAAACTCCAAATAAATAATTAGTTGATGATAAGTACCCTTGTTCTCAATGTTTTTAAAGCCAATGAAATGTTTCTAGTTTTTGAATAAAACTTCTGGTGTAATTAGAACGGTTCATGAAATTAAGAGTGCGTCGAGTGCCTTTTATTGTATTGTACCATCAAGAAGAGAAAAGTACCTTTTAAGCCCCTGCATTAACAGAGAAATTACTTAAAGGGGCATGGTCACAAGGATTTCGCAGATTTCTGGTCAAAACTGTGCTAAAATTATCGGTAGCTAACTTTATCCATGCCCAACATTGTGTTTGAACATTTAAAGGAACATATTAACTTAATTTCGTTAAGAGAAAACAAACCATGACCATTTAATATCGATTTAATGTCAACACACTGAACGAATTTGAAAAGTTTAGCCTAATTTTTTCAAATTGCAATCCATTTCCATCCGTGCCATCCGCAGCAACAGACGACAGAAAATAGTTTCGGTGAAGTGATATAGTCTTTAGTAACAAAACTAGACCATTATTTGTGGGCGTTCATTGATGTGAGGACATATTTTTGATTTTTTAAGTGAACTAAAATAGCGTGACTGTGCCCCTTTAAACATCAAGACATTTCATCTTCAGTGATCATTTTCTTCATTCTCATGACCAGCATGTTTGTTCAAGCAGTGATAATGTAGGGAGAAATTAAGACGATTTCCGCTCAACGTTCGAGCAGTAAGTGCAAAAATTAAGTTACCAAAAAAATACTTGCAGCACTGTCACATTTTGAGAACAGATAAGAAGAACTTATCGTTGCTTTTGCTCCCAAGCTGACCCCGCGATATGGCGGGCCATCGCGGTCAAAAGTAGATATCATGATATCACTAATGATATCTCGTGATATCATGATATAACATGATATCATGATATCTTGGCAAAATGATATTATGTTATTTTCTTTTCTGGAAAGATATCATGACGTCAGGATATCTTGAGATATCCTGGTAGCACGATATCCGGAGAGATATCATGACGTCATGATATCTTGCAAAATTAGTTGTCATCAGTGTTACCGATAGTCGCGGCATGTACTTATCGAGAGCTAGTGTTGGAAATATATATATCCAACAGTGTAGCAGCCAGCGAGGATAGTAATGTTTGCTAAACTGGTTCCATGATCCTAGTAACTAGTGTATAATGGGGGTGACAGGCCTGCACGACTCCCACGCTCGTGTTTCAACCCGCCGTTCTCATACCTTTGCTCTCACGAGTATATCTTTAAGGACCGTCCTTTCTTATATGATATTTTGGTATGGCGGTTCGTCCTTAAAGATTTCGTTAAGTAATGGTTGTTTTTTAATCAAATGCCATTTGCTCATGACAATATCCTCTCTTGCTCATGAGGATCTGTTTCAAATTGGGCACTGATGGTTGATATTGCGTTACAAAAGGCAAAATTCGTTTATTTTCTCTGCCTTTTTGTTGGAGGGCTAGCTTTCTGTCTTCAAAGTGAACTTCTGAAAATGTATTTTGTATAAAACTTTCTGGGGTTGTTTTTTGGAGTTGCTTTTGGAAGTTTTTGATCATCCCTTCGAATAATGACTTAGAAGAGTTTGTTCAAAGCCCCCCCCCCCCCCCTTTAATGAAATCTCCTTTGATACCTGGTGGGTGGCATGAGGAAAAATGTGTATGCTGAAATGTTTCAGTGGGTTTGAAATGCGTGCGTACATCAAGTACTGCGTTTCCTTTAAACCTTTGTATACGTTAGTATCCAAGAATGCCGTTTCTGTTTCAGATATTTCAGCCGTAAATTTGATTGTAGGGTGGTGTTTATTTGCTTCCTCAATGAACTTACTTATTTCATCTCTGCTAACGTTCCAGAGTGAAAAAATGTCATCTATGAAACGTTTCTAAACGAGTGGTTTTATCATACTTTGGTTAAGGATGTCTGTTTCAACTTTCGCCATGAAAATGTTGGCAAAGGCAGCTGTCATTTTAGTACCCATGGCGGTTCCGTGTGTCTGTGGATAGTTTTTTCCACTAAATTGGAAGGAATTTTCCTGTAGGATAAGCCTTAGCGTTCCTTCAAGTAGTGATGTGGAGATGGGAATTTTCTTTAGATAAAAAGAAACGTGTGCGGGGAAAATAAACGAATCTTGCCTTTTGTAACACAATATCAACCATCAGTGCCCAATTTGAAACAGATCATCATGAGCAAATGGCATTTGCTAAAAAAACAACCATTACTTAACGAAATCTTAAAGGAACCGCCATTAATATCATATAAGAAAGGATGGTCCTTAAAGATATACTCGTGAGAGCAAAGGTATGAGAACGGCGGGCTGAAACACGAGCGTGGGAGTCGTGCAGGCCTGTCACCCCCATTTTACACTAGTTGCTAGGATCATGGAACCAGTTTAGCAAACATTACTATCCTCGCTGGCTGCTACACTGTTGGATATATATATTTCCAACACTAGCTCTTGATAAGTACATGCCGTGACTATCGGTAACAATGATGACAACTAATTTTGCAAGATATCATGACGTCATGATATCTCTCCGGATATGGTGCTACCAGGATATCTTAAGATATCCTGACGTCATGATATCTTTCCAGAAAAGAAAATAACATAATATCATTTTGCCAAGATATCACGATATCATGTTATATCAGGATATCACGAGATATCATTAGTGATATCATGATATCTACTTTTGACCGCGATGGCCCGCCATACCGCGAGAGAAAATTGGATTTGAAGTTATCCATATTTCAATTAAAAAGACGCTTCATGTCAGTTGAAAACAAAATGGCGCCCGTTTTTAGCATACTTTTACGAGATTTGAAATTAATTTTCTTGAGAATGCTTGAGAATTTCATCCCGGGGTCACTTGGGCAAGTGAACTAGAGTGAGATGTTTCAAATAGCAATTTAAATGTTACCGTGCTATGAGTAGTTTTTTGGTAAATATTTTTTGCACATATTGCTCGAACGTTGAGCGGAATCCGTCTTAAATGTTTGTCACCAATTAAGCTTAAAGCTAGTGAGGCTAAGGGTTACAAAACCACCCTGTTATGAGAAATATGTCACACATATAAGCGGACTTAAGAGCGGATGTCTGTAAATATCGACCAAGGGTGGCAAATATAAAAATTTTGAAAAATCCCAAAAAAATTCTGTATACTTCCCTAGGTATTCTATTAATGAAAATATAAATTTTAGTTTCATCAGATAAATATTTTGGCGATACGGCGGGTGTCAAGTTTGGGCGCTTCACGGCCTCCGCTAGACCGCTTTTTCCGGGCCCAAGACAGGGCTAAGAAAAGAGTTCGATTTGAATCTAATTCAAACATCATTCAACTCAAAAAGCTTCTTATCGTATTAAAGGGATTTTAACACACATTTTGAGTGGTCATGTGCTTGAATTGATTGCGACTGGAATATTTTACAGATTTTTAAATATTTACAAAATTTTGAGGATTTCACGCGAGCAAAATGTTGTCGAAATTCGAAGGCCTAAAATCACACCCGGTACCTACTTTTAAACAGCAAAAGACATTTCACATAAAAAAGCAATCTCTAAGCTTTCAAAATATGGTCTTAAAACTTTGGGCAACACATGAAATGAATTTATGGGAACGCAAAATTCAGGGAGCACTTCAGTGAAATTTGATCTTTCTGACATGACAGTTTTGAGGTTCGGCGTGACAAACAAATCAATACTCAAACAAATGTTGTAGCCAAAATACCTTTAATTTAGGCAATCTCAAGTCCCACTGTGATACATATATGCTTCATAGACATTAGGTGTAAGATTTTATACCAATTGTCAGCCGAAAAGAACTCATATCGCGGCTTTGAGGTATTTGCACTTGCCTCGCTAATATAAACATGTGGGTCAAGTTCTTATCACGACACAGCGAAGTGTTCAATATCTACACCAAATACCTATCCTGTCTAGTATATAGTCAGGCCCACAGTATGTTTGTTTGTACCTTGTGACCTTGTTTGTCTTCATTTCCGCAAAAAACTGAGGCAAACTACAGGGAAATCCCCGCGAGCTCAACGAGCCACGAGTCTCGTGGAAGTGCTATTACGTGAGTCGAGATTGCGTTACGTAACATGACACACAAGAAGACCAGTTACTTCAGGATTATTTCTGAGTTGTGAAAAAAATTCCATCTCTAATGTACATTTTGTAGGTATGCCATTGGAATGAGCTGGCAATCTCAAATTTACATACTTTGCAGTTTTAACCATCGCAGACTTGTGATCCCCGAACGTGCCAAACAGTATTCATTAGCGCTATATAAATACTGTAACGTGTTCCTGTTTGTTGTTTGTTTTGTTCCCAATATTTGTCCTGATTTCTATCACATTGAGAAATACCCTAATGCGTTGTGCAATGCTTTTGCAATACCCTATTATACAAAGCACAAGTAAGAGCGTCCCGGTACAGTCTGATCTTGCGCTGGCGGCATCAATCTTGATAGCCCGCCTATAAACTAGCGCTAAAAATAAGTAAGCATCATTGCCAGCTAGTCTGCTCGCAAATGTGCAACGATACAGCGTGCGAATATGGAGCGTTGGTTGGGGGCGAGTGTGGTTCAAGTACCAAATACCCGGACACAGAGTACGGTGCCCATCGGGGAGTACAACCGATCAATTGAACGCCACTTTACAGACGCCCTGAGAGCCATTTTTGCTAACCGGTTTAAACACTGAAGCAGAGCTGATATTAGCCAGGGCAGGTAAGTTTGAGACATATTTTATTTCTATTCTCATGTTAAGCTGCACTCTAGTGTTATGTGCGCGCTGAGTTGCACTATCGTAGTCATAAGATAGGTAAAAATAAAAAGATTCACCTATTTTCTCATAGGTTGATTTATCAATGAACGGGCGTTAAATGCGCGGTACGCTTTCTTGCAAGCTAGAACTAATGTATTACACTCTACATGCAATTTTCTTGCTCTCGGTCTGATTTTTTGGTATTTTACCACGTGATAAAGAAATCAGCAATCCTAAAGCGCGCGCTGATTGGCTACGATGAGGGGATGTGTTATGGAACATCCATGCGCGAGTCAAAGCACTAAGGGACGGACCAGGGCGGAAGGTGCAGTTTTGTTTTATTTTTGGGTTTTTCCTGGGGTACCGTTTGTGCTTGATTGTTTAAGGTATTTTGTGCGATTTTTATCACTTTTGGCTCTTTTTGTCCGTGCACGAACTGTTTTCCTTGAAATTTAGGCTAGCACGATTTTTGGCCAGTTCTTAACAAAACTCGACAAAAATGAGACTGAAAATACCCACCATCCTGCTGCAATGCGCACCAGTGCACCCCATAGTCTACGACACGTGGAACCTGTGTGCGCTGAGCTCATTCAACAAACTCAGTAAGCTTACGGTAGCCCAGCTACCGGAGATTTACTCCCACTTCAATATGGAGGATGAACTCTCTGCGCACAGGAAGAAGCTCTATCTGGATTTTATTTTGAACCTTGTAGGTGCCTGCTCTTGCACATCCTCGAACCAGTAGAACCAGTGTAACACGAACTCTTGAGGAAGCAAAAGTGGTTTTTTTTTTGTTGGGAATTATTTTCTTGCGACTTTGAGGAAGTCGCCTTCTATTTGAAATTATAACATTCTTTTTGAGTACAAACCCTTTTATTGCAGGCCAGGTGAACAGCATGTAGATGTTACAATTCAGTCAGTCAAACAATGGAGTACCTTCAGACGATCCTTTTTTTTTTTAAGCTTTTAACATCCAAATACCTGTAGTGTACCTACTGCAATTTCATCGCTTTATTTCTGAATGCTCTGTTTCTAATTTCATTTTGGTTCTGGAAATGAGCACTAACATGATTTTTAATACATATTAAAGACGATGTTTGGTTATACATTTGACAGTGGAGTCAATTTTTGCGGAGAAAATTTTTTGCGAGAACTGTTTTCCACGAGAATCTTTTTTCTGGATCGTCAAAGAACCCGCAAAAATTAGAACCCGCAATTCGTAAAAATTAAGTGCCACACGGTATCCCAAGAAAAAAAGGAATCGGCCCCCAGTAAACGAGAAAATTTGAGTTTTCCGAGTTCAAGTTATCAGGGTTCTACTGTGATTTGCATTTTTTAAATCTAGAATTAATTTTTTTTCTAAGAATCTCCTGTAGACGAAGTGCCCGTGTTGTCGGTCTTCCTGTGTTTGGTCTCCCTGTGTGTCATGTTATGTAACGCAAACTCGATTCATGTAACAGCACTTCCACGAGACTCGTGGCACGTCGAGCGCGCGGGGATTTCGCTGTAGTTTGCCTCAGTTTTCGCGGAAATGAAGACAAACAAGGACACAAGGTACAAACGAACATATCGTAGACCTGACTATATACTAGACAGGATAGATATTTGGGTAGATTTTGAACACTTCGCTGTGTCGTGATAAGAACTTGACCCACATGTTTACATTAGCGAGGCAAGTTCAAATACCTCAAAGCCGAGATATGAGTTCTTTTCGGATAAAAATTGCTGTAAAATTTTGCATCTAATGTCTAGGAAGCATGTATGTATCACTGTGGGACTCGTGATTACCTAAATTAAACGTATTTTGGCTGAAACATTTGTTTGACTATTGATTTGTGTCGTGCCGAACCACAAAACTGTCATGTCAGAAAGATCAAATTTCACTCAAGTGCTCCCTGAATTTCGCGTTCCCATAAATTCATTTCATGTGTTGCCCAAAGTTTTAAGACCATATTTTGAAAGCTTAGAGATTGCTTTTTAATGTGGAATGTCTTTTGCTGTTTAAAAGTAGGTACCGGGTGTGATTTTAGGCCTTCGAATTTCGACAACATTTTGCTCGCGTGAAATCCTCGAAATTTTGTAAATATTTAAAAATCTGTAAAATATTCTAGTCGCAATCAATTCAAGCACATGACCACACAAAATGTGTGTTAAATTCCTTTTAATACGATAAGAAGCTTTTTGAGTTGAATGATGTTTGAATTAGATTCAAATCGAGCTCTTTTCGTAGTCCGGTCTCGGGCCCGGAAAAAGCAGTCTGGCGGAGGCCGTGCAGCGCCCAAACTTGACACCCGCCGTATCGCCAAAATATTTATCCGATGAAACTAAAATTTATATTTTCATTAATAGAATACCTAGAGTAGTCTACAGAATTTTTTTGGGATTTTTCAAAATTTTTATATTTCCCACCCTTGGTCGACATTTACAGACATCCGCTCTTAAACATGTTTCACTGCACGAGTTTCATAAAAAGTTGACAAATATACAACCGTGACATTTTTTCTACGAAAAATATTCTCTAGCAATATTAGGTTGTCTTTAATCAATTATTTAAAAAAGATATATATTGGCTTTGGCGTAGAAAACGTGTTCCAGTAGCATTAGCTAAACTTCAATACCAATTTTGCCAATTGTTGTAACACGACGAAAATTATTATTGAACGTTTTATCTCTCAATATACAGATATCTGAGCTCAAAACATTGTTCCTCGCTCTGCAAAGTTTTACACTCTTCGTTCGCGAATAAAGCTGCTAAATGAAACTGTCAAAATGGTAAAACTGATTTTTGTTTATTTTTTCTTAATGATTGAAGTCTGTGAAGGCACCTTTGAATAGCGTAACCAAACTGATCAAATGTCTTCTAAGTGCCAATAAATTACGGCGATGGTTTTAAATAACTATAAACAATCGTGTGGGTTAGAACCATTATTCCAGTTTGCTGCATTACGTTTAACATACCATTATCGTTATCTTTATTTCCTATATCGAAGAACTCGTCTTCGTCCCAATCGTTCGTTTCTGGGTCTCTGGCAAGTTGTAGGTCACTACTTCCCTTTAGATCTGCATCTTCAGACAAAGAATCACACTTCGTGCAGAAAACGATGGGCAAAACTGCACAAACAACAAGAAAAAACATTCCCACCTTACACATCATTCTTGTACGTTGTTGTCGCAGTATTCGGCTCAATAGCTGGTGACCCAACTGCTTTTACATTCCATTCATTCGCCCTTTTAAAAGGGCGTTGCTGAGCTTGGAAAGACAGGGCTCACTTGTCAATCGAAGTCAAAGGTACAAACACTTGAAATTTTGCAGCCAAGTAGATCTCGAATTCCGTAAGTGCTCCTTACACGTACCAATTAAAACGGCCCGGGTAGGCTCCGCCCCGAGACTCAAATCCTTACCCCTTAATATACTCATTTTTTATCAGCATGGCTCCCTTTTCATACAATTAGAGCCAAAATCCCCACCATTTCTGGCAATATTTCGCGCCTTCTATATACTTAGCTTTAGCAGTCACCTTTTTCAGTTAGCAGCGCTACCCTTCATCTATCCTTAAGTGTCCTGCGACTGCAAGCTTCAAAAAGGCACCCCTTTTGGAGCCTTTCCGCATAGCCCACTGTAGAGAGTACCACCCCCTCCCCCATCTCCGGGAACCTGTCGACTCCAATTTTGTCATTCCATGACGTCTTTCATGGCCAGTCTGTTCTTATTGCTTGTATCTTAAGTTTACCTTTTCAGTGGTTGGAATCAGCAGCAGAAAGCTAAATGAATCTATTCGAATATCTTGAAGCAAATTTGTGCGAAGTTTGATAACAAAGACCTGACTCCCATGAAATCCTTGGTGGGTGGGATGGGGAAGGAAAAACAAAATCTGCAGCTTAGTAAACTTCAACTTTCCAACTTTATTTGAAATTCTTGCTTCAATAGACTGACCCACAGTTAGCAATTGGTAATCTTGGCGGGCCAGCCATGCGTCAATTAAAAAGATTGTTGTTATTTTAAAAAGAAACTAAAACAAAATGAAAGGAAGTAAGGAAAAGAAGAAGAAGCAGCTGAGAAATAATTCAAACGATACCCGTGTGCTTTTGATCTGACAAGAGACATGCAAAGGTGGTTAATTTTATAACGTTTGTGAGCCAAATTGCTTCCAGAGAGTCAAGCTTTAATTGTCGGTCACATAGTAGTTAGTATTACAAGACGAAACAATATCGAGTTGATAACTTGCAAAGTAAAAAAGGTTTTTCCCTAACCATTGCCGAAAATCTTTGAAAATCTCGTGGACTGGCTCTTAATATAACATTTTCCATCTGTTTTCCTTATAGTTGAAATATCTATTCTTGAGTAACCTTAAGGCAGTCTCAAGAGCTCAGAAAATTATACTGTCGCGCCCATGCTAAAAGCCCACCAGCAGAAAATAGCTAGTTATAATCAACTCGTGATCACCAACCACTCAACTCTTCGATTTTGTGTTTTGCCCTCAAATATAACAGTACAGTGTATATGTACGTTTGCTAAAATCTGCTAAAATCTGGTGTAAGAGAAAAGGGCTTGCTTATGGACACACAAACTGTCTTTTGTGACTGCGATCTTGTTTACACAGGACTTGTGGCGCATGTTGAAGTTCAACTTGAGAAGAAAACTAAGTACTGATTTTTCGCTATTAACACCAAGGCAAGCTGTGTTAATAGGCAAATAACGAGGTGGGTAGCGCCTGGCGATTCATAAAGATTTCACATAAAGCAAACCCACGAAGAATGATCGTTCTAAGAGACAAAGCAGATGATAAAAAGAGAAAATTTTTGTTTGCACGCTTGTCTGAAAAAGGTGCAAAACCTAAATGAGGTATCGCAGTGTTCCTCTGAAAGAGCGCAAACCAAAGCTGCACTGCACGCGATAATCGAAGAAGAAGCTGGCTTTCTTCCCTAAATTTTCAATATTCTTTTTCTCCGAAAACACTCTTTAGCTGTACTTTCAAGTTTACATGTCTGTTGCCTCACTTACCCTTGGTTTGCGTGAGTGTTTCTTTCATTTTTCTCTCAAAGCTCTTCAGAAACGCTTTGCATTTCGCTAATCTTGCAATATCACAAGTTATCAGCTTAATCAGCTGTATTGGTGACACAGCTAGCACTGCACGTGTTTGACGACATAGGAACGGGAAGTGTTGCAAGTATTTGACAAAGCATTTACAATTCTCTGTTATTTTGACATTCTTTTAATTTCGTTATTCCGTTATGGTTTGGAAGCTATGAAAATTAACCTATCTCCTCATCTCCTCATTTGCAAGTGTGTGAAGATGTACTGTGAAAAGCCAATTTACCGTAAAATATCACATCAGAGTAGTTCAACTTAACCCGTGAAACAAAATGTACCAATTAGTGTCCGATAGTCAAATAAGAACAATAGAATTAGCCTGTATTAATGCCTAAAAGTTTAGTATTTATTTCACGGGTTAAGAAAATCACCCTAAATATTTTGCCTTCTTTCCCTCTTCAAGAATTCAATAGACAGAAACCACCTATACAGAAAATAAAAGGAAATTTTTCTTTCTCACCCCATTTTTTCTTCATTTTTTTTTTGGGGGGGGGGGTAGGGGGAAGATGATGGAGAGGTAAATGCATCAGACGTTCTATCAAGGTTTGTCAAATCTCCTTGGATTATTGGCTGTTCGCTTGAATGAACTTGAAACGGCGCTCGTTTACAACAGCAAATTAAAACTTATTCTGAAGTAACTAAGTTATCTTCATCGCGTTCGGATGTTATGAACTGCCACTATTAGTCTGGGTCAAAAATTTATACTGGCATTTTCTCGGCATTTTACTGGCATTACCCGAAAGAAAGGATTTGGGGAGCTTGGAAGCACCGAAGGTTTTAGCGGCCACGAAGAAATTCGAGCACTTTGAGGAACACACATTACTTAACGGATAAAATAGCTTTCAGCCCAAAAACTGTTTCGCCTATAGTTGCTTAAGTAACCCTTATATTTCGTTCTCTAGCTTGAGACCATCGAGATTGAAAACAAACAAACACCAAACATGCTTATGGCATAACTTTTGCGGCTGCGAATTGTTTGAAACTCGGGAGCTTTTAGAAATACACAGAACTGTTTTTGAAAGCTTTTCGGATAAAATAGGTTTAAACCGACAACTGCTTCGCTTATAGTTTCTTAAATAACTTTTATATTTCTTTAACTAGAGACCATCAAGATTGAAAACAAACAAACACCAAACACGCTTTAAATTATGGCACAAGTTTTACGGATGTGAAGTAAGCCTATATAAAGTTAGGCGCTTTGAGGAACGCACAAAGCTGTTTTCGGACGCTTTCCGAATAAAAGAGCTTTAAACCTCCAACTCCTTTGCTTAAAAAATTGTTACTTTTGAAAAAACTTCTAGGACAAGAAAATCGGCAATTGCACAAAGAGGTGTACCCGACAGTCAAAATTGAAAGCAATTATTTGCTGTAATCTTCCTGAGGTGATTCGTGTGCAGTTGTCTTGGGACTGTACTTTGACCTACTGTTATGAATAAACAAACACAAAATGAATGGACAGAGAGATCGTTTTTGAAAATGTTTATTTGAAAACCCGTAAGTTTATACTTAAGAGCCATTTTCTGAGAATAACGAGAATCGAAAGACACTCACAAAAAATCGAATTTTTTTTTTATTTTGCCAAAACATCCCTTTGGGTAAACTAATTCAAGAAAAAATAATCTAAAGTTCCAACGAGTTATTTAACGGACGAAAATTTAAAAAGTTCGAAAAATGCATAAAATGGCGGTTTTAGGGTCTCTAGACGGCTCAAATTCTCACCCAACTTTAGGAAGCCGGTGAGAGCGTAAAAAAGATTCTTTTAAAACGAAACAAACCACGAACATTATTTAACCTTTCTACTTTAAAACTGTGTAATAAATTTGCCAATGTTTGGTTTCGAACATTTTCAAGCGGCGTTTTTGTCGAGCCGCTCTTAACCTTATTTATCACAAGGTAAAATAAAGGCCAACTTCGGCCGCTTAAAACGGCATCTGGTATGTATCGTTCAATGATTAACACTACATGGAAAGAAAGCTCTGTCACTATGCTTTTCACCAGGAAAGTTACAGCTTTGGGAATCAAATACTTCCCCGTCAGTAAATTTTTACTGTTTAGTGATCTGAGCGGGTAGAATTATATGCAAATTACAGATTTAATTCCTGGAATACTGCTAACAATTACAAAGGTCGTTTAAGATAGGCTCACCATTAGTTACATATGCACGCACAATGTTTTTCCTGATCTTTGAAAGAAAGGTTTTGCTTTCTTGAGTCTTGCTGAGTCTTATTATGTTAAAACAAAGCAGATTTTTAACGGCATTTCAACAAGACAGGAATCCACTCATTCAACTTAACCAAGATAACATCGAAAACACAGAGAAACGACGTACTATGCGGCATATCCTAAAAGCTGGACTGGACCCTGGACCCTGGACTCTGGACTCTGGACTCTGGACTCTGGTTTTTTTTCCTCTCAAAACTTTACCCCCCCCCCAAAAAAAACCTCTATCTCCCCCCCCCCCCGAAAAACCTCTATATCTCCCCCATGAAACTCCCCCCTCCCCCTATAAACATTTCTTCCCCCAAATATAGTGTGCGTGTTTTCAAACAAACAACGTTATTCCCCCCACCCACCTCCCCGAAAAAACCTTTATGTCTCCCCCTTAAAACTGCCCCCTCCCAAAAAACCCCCTCCCCTCCCCCAAATAAAAAATACAACTACATTGGACTCGATTGAACAAACACTTGTCGTCTCAATGTTCTTCCACAAATCGGCATTGAAATCACGAACGCCATCGAACGACCCGACCCCAATCTTTTAAAAAAAGTATTGGGCGTGCGAACGTGATTGCATTACACAACAAGCAAAGATCAGATAAAATTCTCTATTCATCGATTCGACGTGTGCAAGCTCTTATCAGCTGTCAGTGACAATGTTGTTTACCTAAGGTGTTACAGTTACTCTTGTTTTCAGTCAAGCATAAAGTATTGTTTGTCCTTGAAATAAAATTGCGTTTTTTTAGAACGTTACTTGTTCGATGGTCATACTAAAGCTTGTTAATTGCAGCCGCTCAGAGGCTCTTTCCGACCCCAATCCTTTAAAAAAAGTATTTGGCGTGCGAACGTGATTGCATTACACAACAAGCAAAGATCAGATAAAATTCTCTATTCATCGATGCGACGTGTGCAAGCTCTTATCAGCTGCCAGTGAATTAGGGAGTACTGATACAGGAACGTCACTTTTCTTAGGGTGAGAAGTTGTTTTGTTACTCGAAGAAGAGTGCTATCCGTATTATCCGTTAAAATATTTTTGTACGTGTGTTTTGGCAAATCACCTATCGTCTTATGTATTTTATACGGCCTGCAGAAAAGGGTTTTTTTGCTAATAAATAATTAAAATCACAGCACCTAAACTTGGTCAACTGAGACACCAATGTCTCTGTCTGGACGGTTAATTACGCGTATGCTTTTTAAAAAGCTGGTTATCAGATTAGTTGATAAAAGTACGCAATGCCTTGCACGTGTCGGTGAATAGAACCTATCTGTGCGCGGAAAGAGCCTCTGAGCGGCTGCAATTAACAAGCTTTAGTATGACCATCGAACAAGTAACGTTCTAAAAAAACGCAATTTATTTCAAGGACAAACAATACTTTATGCTTGACTAAAAACAAGAGTAACTGTAACACCTTAGGTAAACAACATTGTCGCTGGCAGCTGATAAGAGCTTGCACACGTCGCATCGATGAATAGAGAATTTTATCTGATCTTTGCTTGTTGTGTAATGCAATCACGTTCGCACGCCCAATACTTTTTTTAAAAGATTGGGGTCGGGTCGTTCGATGGCGTTCGTGATTTCAATGCCGATTTGTGGAAGAACATTGAGACGACAAGTGTTTGTTCAATCGATTCCAATGTAGTTGTATATTTTATTTGGAGGACGGGAGGGGGGTTTTTTGGGAGGGGGCAGTTTTAAGGGGGAGACATAAAGGTTTTTTCGGGGAGGTGGGTGGGGGGAATAACGTTGTTTGTTTGAAAACACGCACACTATATTTGGGGGAAGAAATGTTTATAGGGGGAGGGGGGAGTTTCATGGGGGAGATATAGAGGTTTTTCGGGGGGGAGATAGAGGTTTTTTTGGGGGGGATAAAGTTTTGAGAGGAAAAAAAACGGGAGTCCAGAGTCCAGGGTCCAGGGTCCAGTCCAGCTTTTAGGATATGCCGTACTATGCCGCCTACCTTGTCAACCGAAAACGTAGCAATACAACAGAAAAACATTCCAAACTGTAAACAAACGAATTTTCAGTTTCCTGATTGAGCGAAGATATTTTAAACTCATCACCTAGAGGAACACGCGGAAAGACAGGTGACCTCTGCACTGACCCGCACGTGTCACACCACACTAACAGAGAGAGTCACGTATTCGATTTTTGTTATGGGATTTGAGGTAAAAACTTGGTGGAAAGTTAAAAAGAAAAAAAAAGCTTGCAACAGAAGCTAGTACTTTATTGGATTACAGTTAGCACAAGCTCCACACAGGAGTTTTCACGGTCACGACTCTCTCTATTAAGCGCAGTAATTTCGCAATGTATGTGCTGTTGTAATTTTACTACTAATTTAATTACAGCTCATGAAATAAAATAAGTATTGCAGTAAGTTACATTCACAGTGTGTAAGTACTGATATATGGCGTCGTGTAGTTTTTCCACTCTTCTGGAGAGGGTTACTGCCTGTGGATTACGCAGTTGTTACGCAGGCCACGTTGAAGTTGTTTCCCTAAAAGAATGCACAAGACACATCTCGCGGCATCTTCAATTGCACGGACCAAGTGCAGATAAGGCGGTTGACAGTGAATTCAAGTTGTTGTTAGCCCGAGCAGGTAATGTTATTGTATTTTGTTCTGGAATTACTGTGTTCCATAATTTTGGCCACAGATTCTTCATGCAACTCGGCGTCCCTTAATCTAGGTTCTGCAGAGTCACGCCACTCCCGTGCCCACGGGCGCCCAGGGGGGGGGGGGGGGGGATGGCAGGGATGGCGCAGTGGTGAGAGCACTCGCCTTCCACCAATGTGGCCCGGGTTCGATTCCCGGTCTCGGTGTCATATGTGGGTTGAGTTTGTTGTTGGTTCTCGTCCTTGCTCCGAGGGTTTTTCTCCGGGTACTCAAGTTTTCCTCCCTCCATAAAAACCAACATTTCCAGATTCCAATTCGACCTGGACGTAGGGCCATAAGGGAGACTACAGTTTGACTGTAATTATGCACCCTACTGAAATAAAGTATATTTATTTATTTTTATTTTGACCAATGTTCGGGTGTAGGAGTGACGCTGCGGGTTTGACACCCTGGCCCCGTCTGGGACAGAGAAACGAAATGGAATGTCGATCGTACCGACCATACCCGGTTGGGGAAGATGCGCATAAAATAATTTGCCATGTTTAGGGACAGAGACCAAAACCATATCCTGTCTAGCGGCACAGCCCAGTACAGACCACATTAGGCAGTAACCCTTCCTTCCGGGGGGGGAGGGGGGAGAGTGCCGTGCTTAGCCTTAACTCACTCAACTATAGCACAATATTCATCGACGATAGCACGATGTGATTATTGAACTTCCCCTGATGTAATCTTACTTGGCAGCAGTTTGAACGAGCGTGACGTGGAAGCCACGCGGGCCCATGTGAGAACTCGCCCACATGATACCCTTTCTCGCTTTGCTATTTGGTTTTTGCGTCATGAGGTTGGAAGCCTAGAGTTCAAAGTACATTTATCTTTGAGTTTTGGTTATTTAGGCATTTTTTCAGTAGAAGAGTCTAAGCTTTCAACCCCATGACGCAAAAACCAAAAAAGGGCTAGCTAAAATGGCAAAGCGAGCAAAGGTATCATGTGGGCGAGTTCTCGAATGGGCCTGCGTGGCTTCCGCGTCTCTCGCTCGAACTGCTACCAAGGAAGATTGCATTGAAGTTCAATTTTCGGCATCTGAAATTACATCGTGCTATCGTCATGCTAAACACGGCACCACCAGCCCCCTCCCCCCGCCCGGAAGGGAGGGTTACTCCCTTTTGTGGACTATACTGGGGTTTGCCGCTAGACAGGATACGGTTTTTGGTCTCTGTCCCTAAGCATGGTATATAATGTTATGCCCGCCTTCCCCAACCGGGTATGGTCAGTACGATCGACATTCCATTTCGTTTTTCTGTCCTAAACAGGGCCAGGGTGTCAAACCCGCAGCGTCACTCCTACACCCAAACATTGGTCAAAATAAAAATAAATAAATATACTTTATTTCAGTGGGGTGAATAATTACAGTCAAACTGTAGTCTCCCTTATGGCCCTACGTTCAGGTCGAATTGGAATTTGGAAATGTTGGTTTTTATGGAGGGAGGAAAACTTGAGTACCCGGAGAAAAACCCTCGGAGCAAGGACGAGAACCAACAACAAACTCAACCCACATATGACACCGCGACCGGGAATCGAACCCGGGCCACATTGGTGGAAGGCGAGTGCTCTCATAGCCTGTTCCAGGCGTTCAGATAGTGGAGCGCGAGCGAAAACTAAAGCGAGCGAAAAATAAAGCGAGCGAAAGAGCGAAATATTTATTTTATTTCATGAGCTGTAATTAAATTAGTAGTAAAATTACAACACCACGTACATTGCGAAATTACTACGCTTAATAGAGAGAGTCGTGACCGTGAAAACTCCTGTGTGGAGCTTGTGCTAACTGTAATCCAACAAAGTACTAGCTATCTGTTGCAAGTTTTTTTTTTTAACTTTCCACCAAGTTTTTATCTCAAATCCCATAACAAAAATCGAATACGTGACTCTCTCTGTTAGTGTCGTGTGACACGTGCGGGTCAGTGCAGAGGTCACCTGTCTTTCCGCGTATTCCTCTAGGCGATGAGTTTAAAATATCTTCGCTCAATCAGGAAACTGAAAATTCGTTTGTTTACAGTTTGGAATGTTTTTCTGTTGTATTGCTGCGTTTTCGGTTGGCAAGGTAGGTGGCATAGTACGTCGTTTCTCTGTGATTTCGATGTTATCTTGGTTAAGTTGAATGAGTGGATTCCTGTCTTGTTGAAATGCCGTTAAAAATCTGCTTTAGACTCAGCAAGACTCAAGAAAGCAGAACTTTCTTTCAAAGATCAGGAAAAACATTGTGCGTGCATGTGTAACTAATGGTGAGCCTATCTTAAACGACCTTTGTAATTGTTAGCAGTATTCCAGGAATTAAATCTGTAATTTGCATATAATTCTACCCGCTCAGATCACTAAACAGTAAAAATTTACTGACGGGGAAGTATTTGATTCCCAAAGCTGTAACTTTCCTGATGAAAAGTACAATGACAGAGCTTTCTTTCTGCGTAGTGTTAATCATTGAACGAAACATACCAGATGCCGTTTTAAGCGGCCGAAGTTGGCCTTCATTTTACCTTGTGATAAACAAGGTTAAGAGCGGCTCGATAAAAACGCCGCTTGAAAATGCTCGAAACCAAACATTGGCAAATTTATTACACAGTTTTAAAGTAGAAAGGTTAAATAATGTTCATGGTTTGTTTCGTTTTAAAAGAATCTTTTTTACGCTCTCACCGTCTTCCTAAAGTTGAGTGAGAATTTGAGCCGTCTAGAGACCCTAAAACCGCCATTTTATGCATTTTTCGAACTTTTTAAATTTTCGTCCGTTTAATAACTCGTTGGAACTTTGGATTATTTTTTCTTGAATTAGCTTACCCAAAGGGATGTTTTGGCAAAATAAAAAAAATTTCGATTTTTTGTGAGTGTCTTTCGATTCTCGATATTCTCAGAAAATGGCTCTTAAATGCCATTCGCGTTACACTTCCAGCATCGTGGGTTCGTCCACGCAAATGAAATCGGCTGAGCATGGCGAAATATTCAAGCCTACATCGGGTCACAAATTTGAGCGCGTTTTCTAATAAATTTTTTAAAATCAAAAGTAAATGACACACGTCTAATGACATAAATTAAATTTCCATTTCAAAACATAATTTCTTTGACGGTAATACTCAAAATCATGTACCTTAAACCCTTTAAAAACTTCACTTACTGGGTCGTGTTTCAGAACAGGGCAAGCTCTCTGTCGTGACGAAAACAAAGCGATGAAGCCCTTTGAAGGCAGCTTTCGTAGCTTGACCTCTTCGCCTTCTGCCAGTATTCTTTTGAACGTTTTCTTTCCATTTGTAAATATTACATGTTTTTTTCTCAAGTTAAAACAATCGTTTTGCTAAATAAACTTAAGCTTTTTATAGAAGTCCTTTTTCAAAAGCGACAATGGTCATGCGATTTCCCGCCAACAAAAACGCCGGTTGCCCAAAAGCACCGTGCGATTTCCTGCCAAGAAAAGATGACATTCTTCACCCCCCCCCCCCACCCCCCACCCCCTGTTGGGTTGTCTTGGGACTTCTCTCCCCCTCCCCCAGAGTCTGTACGGACAAGCATACGTACGTACGGGCGTCCGCTGACGTCACAACCGAAATTTCTCGGATCGATAGGTTACCAAATTTGCTTAGCAATGGTGCTCCGTGGGAGGGCTCCGCCGGCGGACTCAGCTATAAGCGAGCACCATACTGTAAAAAAAGTTGGATTTCTGAAATACTCATTTCTGGTTGTTTATGTCCACGTGAAATGTCCTAATGGTAAACTCAAGGAGCCTTTTTGTGTCCACTCTTTTCATATTTAAATGAGTATTGGCAAACAATGAAAATGCTAGAGATAGCCTTGATCATCCGTGTAGGAAATTCTCTACAATTTGTTAACCTTATATGCGTGTTACGACTTTCTTAAATGCAAAGTAATTCTAACAGAACCCGGCTTATCCCGTTAAATCAACCATTCCTCCATCATGATCATGAAATTCTACAATAACAACTCAATCCGACATCTTACAAGCTTTATTTACTCGGCTATACAGGTTGAACACAACGACAACTTATTTCACGTTGCTGATTTGCCTTTGTCTGCTGGTATCGGAAATCTTAAGGGAAAATAATTTAGAAATTGAACTTCAATTGCTTCTGTTATTAGTCATTCCATCTTAAGCACGTTGTTACCATGGATCGCGCCCTCGGTTGCTAACAGCATCTCCTGCAAACAGCATCTCTAGGACAACAGTTGTACAAGGCATCATCGTATCCAACAGGTCCACAGCAACGCAGCCTTATACCTGATCTTCGTACCAGGTCCCCGCTGCAGCAGAAGCAAAAGGCTGCATCGTATCCCCTCCTTCCACAGCATCTTGATCTTATTCCTGTTTTGTGTACTATGTTACCATTGCAGCTGTAGTAAACGGAGGGGTTCTATGGCATTCCTCTGCAGTGGGTCTCAAGAACTGACGTCGGTCTCTTGTTCTTGGGTCGCTTGAGCCTTTCAACAAAAAAAAGAACGCTGCTCAGAGGTGAAATTCAAGACAGGGACAAACAAAATAGCTACAGGTCGAGATTTTTTTTTTTTTTCAATTTTGATAGCGGGCCCCGGTCAGTCTCATAATTGTAAGCGTGTTATGCGTGTTGTGAACTCGCATCTGCCAATTATCGGTACATACATCCTATACCGGATCAAATTTGGTGCCAGCAAAGAAATCTGCTGTGAATGTTGTCACATAATACGGCACGAGTTTATTCATAGCACGACTCAAGTTCGAGTCAAATTTGAGTCACGACTTTGCTTTTATCATTTTTCAAATACTTTTTTGAATGTTATTTGTTTTATTAAAGTTTGTACTAAAGGGAATATAGATGTACGTAAGATCTAGTGATATTTTTGTACTGGCGATTAAAAAAGTTAATCGCTCTTGTGGTTCGCAGCTGCTTTGTAAAGAAGCAAACATTTCCCGGCATTCTTTACGTTTTGTCAAAGATTCTGACCTTTAATAGTTGTAGCCAGCTGAAGCGGAGATTCTACACTAGGTGCCAGAAGAGAGCTCCAAAGAGGCGGTTCTCGGCGTAGCAAGGCCCGTCTCGCCTCCTATTCAGTGTGGATCGGACAAGGCCGTTGATTTCTATTCCCTCACTTTTACACAACGCGGCTCTCAAGCGCCATCTTGTTGCACTCACAGGTTACCCGAGAAATCATGAAATCGTTGAAGGCCATATACATTCATGAAATACTTATCTACTTCGGTAGGACAATAATATCCACCCCTTTTCCTTGTATGCGAGTTTTGAGTTGCTTTATCGGTCCGTGGAAATAGCATACAAATCCGCAAAATGGATAGCTTTGGGTAAGGTGTAACAGAGTTGCGCAGCGCTTGTGTGTGAACAAAAGGCTCTTTTTTTAATTTCGTTTTCTCTCTTTGAGATGGCACATTAAAAATGTTTTTATTTGAGTTCTTAGTCTTTGGGTGGAAGAATACGAATTGGGAGGAGACCCCTCTCACATCTCTCATTAGCTTGTAGGTCACATGACCAACCATCCCATATTCTCGTTATTTGCCCATCGCTATTTCTCTAATCTTCATTTTAGTTTAGTCATTGCTCAAGCAAGGGAACATTGGCAGGGTACAAGAGTAAGGGTAACAGGAAAAGGCAAAAAAATATTCTGATAGTTTTGACATAGTTGGCTCGTTTCTTTAAATTTTGCTACGTTTTTTCACACCCCGGCTTCGTTGAAAAAATTCGTGAGCGCAATACAACACGGAATCTCAGCCATTCAGGTGGGTGTTACACCGAATGGGCTTAGAGGCATGGTTGCGTTTACAAATACGTTACACTCTAGTTATAGCTTGTTACGAAAATCAGCGGTATTGCAATTTAAGTCTCGAGTGAGATATGAGATGTGAGATACTTAGATGTTTGGCTAAGCTGTACAATTAATATTTTTATAGGCTACTGAGTTTAACACAACTATCCAGATATTTTTGTAACGTGGCTATATTACATGCACATTATGTGCTTGTTAATTTGTAATCAGTGGAGTGTATTAAAGAGTAGAAAACTGGTTTGTTTTTTGTTTGTAAAGCGTTAGAAAGTGCCAAGTACAGTTTTAGACGAGACGTTTCGGGAATAACCCCTTCATCAGTCGTGACAAATATTACTGAACTTGGCACTTTTTAACAAACACTTTTTTTCAAAAGTTACACAAGGTGCTACACAGCATATTTATTCATTTATTTTTTTAATTTATTCATTTATTTATTTATTTATTTTAGAAGAAATACTAACGCTAGAACATGACGCTTCGGCGTCATTCTGTCGCCATTATCAAATGTAAATTATGAAGTTTGGGTTATATAGCAGAATATATAGCAGTTTAAAGGGACACTGTCACGGCGATTTTTACGTTTTGGGGTGAAAAATGTGCTGAAATTTGAACTAAATGCTTTTCTCACATACACAGAATACTACTAGAACGTCAAGAAAAGGAAATCAAATGATTTTCCCAAAGGAACAACAAACCATAGTCAGTAACTGGCGATTTTTCCACGAAACAAAGGGAAAACTTGAAAACATCAGCCTGATGTTTTCAAGTTGCAAGCATATCCATCCTAGCGATCCACAGCAAAACACACTCAACTATAGTCTCAGAGAACTGGTAGAGTAGTTTTAAACAAAATTCAACCAGTATTTTTGGATTTCCGTTGATTAGAATATGTCCGTTCGCTTTTCAAAGTTATCTAGATATTGGTGACAGTGTCCCTTTAAGTGTGAAAAAGAAGACGGAAGATGTCAGAGAAAACGTAAAGCCTGAAAATGGATGAAGATTGACCAAACTTCGATATGGCCTTAGAGGAATATTTAACAGAGCCTGAAGCAAAAAGGCAGAAAGCACAAAAAACGAAGAGATTTGCAACACTGAGCCATACAGGCTTGGACGACCTCGTTGAGGGAGCTCAATCAAAGTCAACAACCAAAATGACCAAATACGCAGTGTCAGGTTTTTAAGGTCCGTTTTTTTATAAAAATACTTAACTAAAATATTTTTTTATTTTGTAAATGCTTTACGCTACACTTTAAAAATGTTTCAAATCAAATTTTCCAATACGGACGACCATTGTTGTATTTTGCACTGTCCGCACATGCAAACTTACATTTACATCAATGGAAAACCAGTTTCTTACCATAAATGGTTTCTATGATAGATCCATTAGAGGTTAATTATTTGAAAACGTTTTGGGTTTATGGGAAAAACATGCATGTTTTAGTAACGTCCCATAACTGTGTCATGATTAATGTACCATGTCCATGTTTTCTCTATCTATATTAATGGTTTATAGTGCCAAAATCATCGTAGGCTTTCAGGTTATAACCATTGTGTACACATGTACAAAAAAGTAGGGATGAAATGTTTGATTTAATGAAAGAGACGAAATATGCTGCGTCAAAATAAAAATTAAACTGCCTTTAATGATCACTTAATTTTTTACTATTTCATGCCTTAACAGAGAAAAGTGGAACACACTGTTCTCCAGTAGACCTTACTACAATTAGGAAAAATACAAATGCAACTATATCAACTGTTCAACCTGCTCAACTCAGAACCTATATATATATGTTGTGGACAAGTTCTCAGATCAAATGCAGGTTGAGTAACTAGCATGTTTGGTTCATCTTAATATATACATTCGCGTTCATTTCTTTTGGCCTTTATTTGAAAGAAAGAAGGATGGTGAAAATAACAGCAGCATTCTACTGGGTTTCCCAAATGGCATAGAAAGGTTTTTGAACAACCCACCCTTCAAGAAAGGCATACATTTTGCCACTTATCCTGCTTTCCAGCAGTCAATCAAATGCTTGATGTTAAGCTTAATAGCGGAGCCTGCGGGCAAAGCCCGCCAGCGGAGCTCCATTGTTAAACAAATTTGGTATCTTATCGATCCGAGAAATTTTGGTTGTGACGTAATAGCCACGTGACCGTCCGTCCGTCCGCACAGACTCTGCGGGAGGGGGAGGGGAGTCCCAAGACAACCCAACGGGGGCTAGAGAATGCCATCTTTTCTTGGCTGGAAATCGCGCGGTGCTTTTGGGCAACCGGCGTTTTTCTTGGCGGGAAATCGCATGACCATCGTCGCTTTTGAAAAAGAGGTTTCTTTAAAGGCTTAAGCTTCTTTAGCAAAACGATTGTACGAGAGTACTGAAGTTTTATACTTGACAAAAAAAAACATCTAATATCCGTAAATGGGCAGAAAGCTTCTTTAGCAAAACGATTGTACGAGAGTACTGAAGATTTATACTTGACAAAAAAACATCGAATGTCTAGAAATGGAAAGAAAATGTTCAAAAGAATACTGAATGCGCAAAGTTGAAGTTACGAAAGCTGCCTTCAAAGGACTTCATCGCTTTGTTTTCTTCACGGCGGAGGGCCTGCCCTGTCCTGATACATAACCGAGTAAGTGAAGTTTTTAAAGGGTCTAAGGTACATGATTTTGAGTATTACGGTCAAAGAAATTACGTTTTGAAATGGAAATTTAATTTATGTCATTACTGAGGAATGCGTCATTTACTTTTGGCCTTAAAAAATTATTAGAAAACGTGCTCAGATTTGTGACAGATGTAGACTTGAATATTTTGCCATGCTGAGCCGATTTCACTCGCGTGGACCGACCCACGATTTTGGAAGTGTAACGCGAATTGCATTTAAGTATAAACTGACGGGTTTTCGAAGAAACTTTTTCAAAAATGATTTCTCTGTCCATTATTTTATGTTTGTTTTTTCATAACAGTAGGTCTAAG
This sequence comes from Siderastrea siderea, assembly GCA_964030785.1. Lineage (NCBI taxonomy): Eukaryota > Metazoa > Cnidaria > Anthozoa > Scleractinia > Rhizangiidae > Siderastrea > Siderastrea siderea. The sequence goes on along the minus strand of OZ034971.1, from coordinate 24,788,265 downwards.
CACAGTCGCAAGACAACTAGCTGCACAAGCATCACTTCAGTGAGATTACGACGAATAATTGCTTTCAATTTTGACTGTCGGGTACATCTCTTTGTGCAATTGTCGATTTTCTTCTCCTAGAAGTTTTCAATAGAAATAATCTTTTAAGCGAACCAGTTGTCGGTTTGAAGCTATTTTCTCCCAAAAGCTTCCGAAAACAGTTTTGTGCGTTCCTCAAGGCGCCTTACTTTATATAGGCTTACTTCGCATCTGCAAAAGTTATGCCGGCAAAATTAAAGCGTGTTTGGTGTTTGTTTGTTTTGAATCTTGATGGTCTCTAGTTAGAGAACGAAATATAACAGTTATTTAAAAATACTATAAGCGAAGCAGTTGTCGGTTTAAAACTATTATATCCAAAAAGCTTCCAAAAACAATTCTGTGCATTTCTAAAAGTGCTCAAATTTCAAACAATTTGCAACTGCAAAACTTATGCCATAGAGTTAAGCATGTTTGGTGTTTGTTTCTTTTCAATCTCGATGGTCTCAAGAACGAAATATAAGGTTTACTTAAGTAACTATAAGCGAAGCAGTTTTGAGTTAAAGCTATTTTATCCGGTAAGTAATAAGTGTTCCTCAAAACGCTCGAGTTTTTTTCTCGGCTGCTATAAAAGCCTACGCGACATTTCTTCGATAAGTTTATTACAAGTGCTTCGAAGCTCGCCAAATCCTTTCTTTCGGTGAAATGCTATGCCATGCTTAGCTGATTTCACTGGCGTGGACGGACCCACGATGACCACGATGTTGGAAGTGTAAGGCAAATTGCATTTAAGTATAAACTTAGGGTTTTCGAATAAACTTTTTGCAAAAATGATTTCTCTGTCCATTATTTTGTGTTTGTTTATTCATAACAGTAGGTCAAAGCACAATCGCAAGGCAACTGCACAAGCATCACTTCAGTGAGATTACGGCAAATAATTGCTTTCAATTCCGTCTGCTAGGGTCCATCTCTTTGTGCAATGCCGATTTTTTTGTCCTAGAAGTTTTCAATAGCAATCAGTTGTCAGTTTAAAACTATTTTATCCGAAAAGCTTCCTAAAACAGTTTTGTGCGTTCCTCAGAGCGCCTAACTTTATAATATAGGCTTACTTCGCATCCGCAAAACTTATGCCATAAGTTAAAGCGTGTTTGGTGTTTGTTTGTTTGTTTGTTTTCAATCTTGATGGTCTCTGGTTAGAGAAGGAAATATAAAAGGTATTTGAGAAACTATAGGAGAAGCAGTTGTCAGTTTAAACCTAGTTTATCCGAAAAGCTTCCAAAAACAGTTCTGTGCATTTCTAAACCACCCGAATTTTAAACAAACAATTGAGAAGCATGGCACCGTATTGGGTCTTTCGACAATCTTTTTCTTAGCAACCGCAAGACAACGTTTCTGCGGCAATAGCATCACGTAATTTCGTTCTTAGCCTTTTATAAACCACGCCTTGAAAATTGTCTGCAAAGACAAGGTCTTGGAAGGATGTTTTACGATTATTCTTCCTCGCTAAATATGGGTCGTTGCTGAAAGGAGACGTCGTGAGGCTATCCCTACACATATATAAAAAAAAAGTATTTTTTTAAACCAAAGATTGGAACCTTACTGACTCAATTTCATATGTTTGACTTTTTCTTTCTTTCTTCTTATTTTTTTTGAAATAGATATTGTTGGCCTCAATATTTCTTTCAGAACAGAAAGGTGGAGGTTGGGAAAGTGTTCTGAAATTCAAACCGTTGCGTAGGTACTATAACCCAGTAGTACAAGGTAAACAATTTCATGCATAACCAACTCATCAACCGCAGTATTTAATTCAAAGTAATTAATTCTCGGCTATTTGATTTGGTGCTCTCAAATATCGCATCGTTTTTGCTGAAACCTGGCTCTAAAAGTTAACAACTTACTGATGGACAAAAAAATAACTTTTAAGACTGCGGTCTTGATAGCACAGGAAATTTAGTGCCAAATTGAGGATGCAATTGAGTGATGGTTTTGTCTATGTGAAGGCACGCTGGGTAAACAATAATTATAAATAGACAAATTAGGAGTTGCATGGTGCTGAACTCGTTATAATTTCACAGCAAACCCATGAAAAATGATTATTCTGTAAGATAAAAAGGGAAAATTATTGTTAGGATAACTGCCTGAAAAAAGGTGCCAAAACCTTGATGAGGTGTAGCAGTGTTTCATAACGGAGATAAAATACCAAAGAGCAAAGCTGCAAAAACGACAAACGAAAGCCAAGCTGCATTTTTTTCTCTCGACTTTCACTTATTTTCACCGAACGATATTTAATGGTTGTACCGTCTTTAGCTGCTAACTCAAATTCATATGCATGTCGGCTCATTCATTAGATTGACGTGATTGATTTTCTTTTTCTTTGAAAACTCTTGAGGAACACTTTACATTTGGCTGCACAATATAACATGTTGTCATTAAACCCTTCATCAGCTGTATTGGTGACACAGGTAGCGCGCACGTATTTAATGACACAGGAACAGATAACACTGCAGGTATATTATGAGCTTAAAAAATCAAAAAATCACTGCCTTGTAATTTTGATATCTATATAGATTTTGTTGTTTCGTTATGGAAGGAAACTAACCCAGCACTTATCGCAGACTCGCTCCAGTAAACTATCCCAATAAGCATCATCTCCAGTATTTAAAGGTGTGTGAAAAGCCAATTTACCATAAAATATCACATTAAACACAGCCTTGTTTCAAGCTTCAGCCGTTTTAATCAAGAGACAAAAAATAAATAAAATAAAATAAATATTGAAACATATTGACGTCAACATTTCTTTCAGAATTTAGAGAATTTAAAGGTTGACAAAATTGCGAGTGCTTTGAAAAGTAATTCGTTGCGTTGGTGCTAAAAGCTCAGCAGTAGAAAGCAGCTAATATCATAACGCTTCAACGCACTATTAACCAACTATTTGATGTTGTGTTGTGTGCTCAAATGTAATACTGCTTAAACCGGGTTGAAACCCGGTTTTAGAGTAATATATGATGATCTCGATTGCACATTCTGGAAACCATGTGGAATTATTCTTCTTTTGAAAACCAGAAAGAAACGTACAAAGGAAAGGTTTTTTTCACATAAGTGCTGAAAAAGGCGCCAAAACCATATGACAAGTCGCAGGTGTTCAAAAAGTAAATAGGAACAGAATTACTTGAATAAGAGCCGTCAGTAATTATCGCCTCTGATACATTTTATGTTCGAAGTCTTCTAAAGATACTCCTAAACATTGGTGTGAGCGGGATGAAGCTGGACGATTCCGTCTTTCAAGCTTAGATATTTACCCTGAAGGCAAACCTTGACATGTTCAAAAGGAACCTGACAGATAACATCTGTAAACCCCCAAAACAAGTTTAAATTGGGTAGGAGGGTTACCCGCATCATTTTATGATTCCTTGATTATTCGCTGATCAGGTGCCTCCAGGGGGGGGGGGGGACTCAAGTGTATTTGTAACGGGGAGGTGCGAAAAACCATTTTTGGGTTTGAAATTAGCGATTTGGGACTTTTTGTTTTAGAAACTTTCTGGTAGACTTTTTTGTGTCAGAAGATTATGGCAGGACTTTTTTTAGGGTTGATAAAAAGTACAAGTACCTCAGACTACGAACGAATTGATCTGTTCAGTTTCATTAAGAGAGGAATTAAATTCTGTTTTCACCCCTGTCAGGTGCATGGTGAATAGAGAAAGTATAAACTGTCTTGGACTCTCTTGCTGTTTTTTTTTGGGGGGGGGGGGGGGAGGGGGACAGAAAACAGCCATGGCAGGACCCATTTCCTTTAACCATTCGTTACATGCTGGAGTCAACAAACTCCTTTGGCAATGTTAAAATTTAGCTTTATTCATCCAATTCACATACAGACAGAAAGACAGGATTTAATTAAATTGCAAGTACTTATGCCTACTATTAATTTTTGTTTTTCTTAGGTTTTAGTTTTAGTTTTCCGTGTTCATGGAACGGGGCTGCCGTTTCTCTTAGCATCTGCTGCCTTGCACCACTCTATATCCGGGACAACATCGGTAGAAACGGGCATCATAACCTCTTCTTCCACAGCAGCGTGGCCATATACCTGATTTACGCACCACGTTTCCGAGGCAGCACATGTAGAAACGGGCATCATAGCCTCTTCTTCCACAGCAGCGTGGCCATATGCCAGATTTACGCACCACATTTCCAGCACAGCACATGTAGAAACGGGCATCATAGCCTCTTCTTCTACAACAGCGTGGCCATATACCTGATTTCCGCACCACGTTTCCATAGCAGCACATGTAGAAACGGGCATCATACCCTCTTCTTCCACAGCAGCGTGGCCATATGCCTGATCTACGCACCACGTTTCCACTGCAGCACATGTAGAAACGGGGGTTGTACCGCCTTCCGCCACAATACGCGTACGAGAGGAAGCGACGCTCTCTTGTTTCCATCTCGCTCAGTCCTGTTCATAATTAATGAAGAGAAAGCAGTAAATAAGTTTAATGTGACACTGCATATTTGCACTACCTTCATGTTAAAGCTTTCCTGTCTGACGGCCACCCTAATGGCGAAAGAAAATGTTTAACCCAATCACGCCAAATTAAACACGCCAAGTTTCCTTTTTATCTTGGTGACAAATAAAGCATCGTTTTACAAACTCCAAAGTACGACCCCCGCCAGAGACCTAAAAGTTCCGACAGGAAACTACTGGTCAATGGCTCTTATTTGAGCAGTCACAGTTTCGGATTCTTACTGCAGACTAAAAAACAAAACAAAAAAAAACACCCTGTTCATCGTAATAAATATCATGAAGCGCTCAGTAGTTTCATTTGTAAGTTACTTGTATTTCATCCACAATCATTAGCCTGTGTGCCTATCGCAGGATACATATCGCAAACAAGTTAGATTGCAAAATTACATAACTCAAGAACTGAAGAATAGCCCCAAATCTTACTTGGAACCCACACCCCTACCCTGCGTCGAGTCTAATTTCAGAAAGAAAGTCCTCTGGGGGTCCAAATTAATGTGAAGTGGACGATAGGAACCATCATTATTATCAATGTTTTTAAAGCCATCTACGAGACAAGGACGTGTTTCTACTTTCTGATTAAAACCCTCTGGTGTAATTAGAACAGTTCATGAAAGACGATTCTAACTTAAGAGTGTGTCGAGTGCCTGTTGTTATATTGCACTATCAGGAAGAGAGAAGTACCTTCTAAAAGTCAACTGTTCTGATAAGAGGAGCTTAACGTGTTCCTCTCACGAATAAAGTTGGTAAATATACATTCGTGACGTTTTTCCTACTAAAAATCTACTCTCATAATCTAAGGTTGCCTTTTAGTCAATAATTGAAAAAAGATATATATTGGCCATAGCTTTAGCGTAGAACAGTTGCTGCAATAGCATTAGTTAAACTTCAAAACCAGTTCTAAATATTGTTGTAGCATGACGGTAAGGCGTAGCTGAAAGTTTAATATATCGGGATGCGGAAATTTAAGCTCAAAACTTTGATCATCCCTCTTAAAAAGTTTTACATCCTTCGTTCCCGAATAAAACTGCCGAATGCATCTGTCAAGGAAATGGTAAAACTGATTTGTTGCTACCTTTTAAAGATTTAAGTCTGTGCAGGCACCTTTAAATAGGGTAACTAAATTGTTCAAATGTCTTCTAAGTAACGAAAATGGTTTGAAATATTTAATATCGAAGCAATCGTGTGGCTCGAAAACTAGAAATAAAGCTAACTCTAACGTATTGGAGTAGAACCGTTATTCAAGTTTGCTGCACTCTTTTTACTATACCATAATCGTTCTCTTCATTTTCTTCATCGAAGAAATCTTCTTCGTCCCAATTGTCCGTTACTTGGTCTCTGGCAGGTTGTGCGACACTGCTTCCCTTCAGCTCTTCATCTTGAGACAAGGAATCACTATTCGTGCAGAGAACGATGGACAAACCTGCACAAAGAAGAAGGGAAATCATACCCATCTTCAACATGTTTCTTGTATGTTGCTGACTGTAGTACTCCGCTCAATAGCTGGTGACCCAACTGCTTCAACCTTTCACTCGTTCAGTTAATATGGCATTTGAGAAGGGCGTTACCGAGTAAAAAGAGACATGGCTCATTTGTCAATCAAAAGCCAATGACACAAACGCTTGAAATTTTGTATCTAAAGAGATCTCGAATCCTGTAAGTGCTCCTTACAAGTACCAGGTAAAAAGGCCCATATTCTACGCTAATATAATATTGCCATTTGCAAGAGGAAAATAAAACGCTTTTAAGAAAATATAATTCGAAACCGTTTTCGTATTATTTGAATTAGTCTTATTTTTCTCTAATAATTATTTTCTCAGTTTAAGCGTAAAATTGTAGTTGGCAATAGTGCAGCTATTAAAAGGGCTCATTTGTCAATAAAAAGCCAGTGGTGCAAACACTTTAATTTTTGCAGGCAATGAAGTCTCGTATTCCACAAGTACTCTTTCGCAATGAACAAGGCCCATATTCTTCGCAAAAAAAATTCCGCCTGCAGAAAATAAAAGGTGTTTAGAAAACACTAACAGAAAATCGTTTTCGCATAACGTCGACTAACTTTGATTTTCTCAATTAATTACTTAATTTTTTAGCGTAATTTTTATCTGGCTATGATGCAGAGAAGGCATGTGGATGTGCATGGACACGAGATGATTTGCCATATCAACATCAAGCTCTAATGCTTGATTTGTCTCCAGTATGACAAATTAAACGATAAACAAACCGGCGTAGAAACAGTAAAATAGTAAAGATGTTTTTGTTTTTGTTTTTTTTTTTTATATATTTGTACTCGACTGGACTGATTTCATAGCCTAGCATATTCGTGGAGTTCAATATTTTGTTCCCACTTTAGGTTGACAATGGTTAAAATGTCGTGTCAGTACTGTCGTGCTCTCAAACGAAATAGTTTCTTTCCAGAAACCGGGGTTACATGTTAAATTGCTTATGGGTCAACCTTTCTTTTCAGATCTCGATAACACATACAATATCTAGTGGTGGATATTGGTGGATATGAAATTATGAAAGGTTTTGAAACATGTTTAATACAAATAAATGCATTGAGCATGAGTTCATTGGTCCCAAAAAATCCTAATTTCATTTTCCCAATTTTTGCTATTTTATGTACTATTTCATAGCTTAGTTTTTTTCTCAGAGTGATTTTGTTTATTATAGTTGTAATTCGGAGGGCCACAGGTTGTCACTCTCACAAAATAAAGACTTAACTTACTTACTTGCTTGCTCTCTGTGGTACATATAACATGTATAAATAATGAACAAGCTAAAATTGGTTATTCACTTCTAAAGTCCCTATTTGTAATTGACGATAAAAGTTTTTGCATTCGTTGCAGACCGTATTCTGTCTGTTAAACTGTTCCAAATCTTTGGGACACCCTATCGAAAACAGTTGAATCTGTAGTTTATGTTAAAGAGCCCGTTGAGAAAATAAACTGGTACAGTACAAGAAATAAGTGGAGTTTTAGGCTCTTGCGCAAAAAATATACTGGAAGCGAAGAAATGCTCTCAAAATATGTCTGTTCAATTAACAATTGGTTCATTCTTTGGCGTGTGAATATCCAGGAGAACGCGACAGAAGGGTAAGAGTTCCGCTAGAGTTGTTTTCTAGTCTCTCGTTCGAGGTTGCATTAACGAATTGTTCTAAGGCATAGCCAGTGGAAATGCACGGCGATATTCGCGCACAATGTTAAGTTTGCCCATGCCAATTGCGTGCTTAAAAGGATTATGAAACAAGCTTACGAGAGGTAAATTTGATTGTGCAGATTTGCTAACTATATTTAACAAACAAAAAAGCCAAAACCGATGTGTGTATCCGTTGTGAACGAAAATACGCCACGAGTTTATTCGTAGCATGACTCAAGTTTGAGCCCGAGTCATACTCGAGTCACGTGTTAAGTTCTATTTAATTCGTGTCGTTTTTTAGCACTTTTTAGAATTTTGTTTGTTTTACTAAAATGATATAAAGGTAAAGGTAAGTCTTGTGTCCAACCCGTTCGATTGAACCGAGTCGTAGAGCTCATCAAGGCGGCGCTTAAGGTGGCTAGACCCGGTTTTTCACTAACCATACCTACTCTCTATGAACACGAAATACAAAGATGTTTCAAACGAAACAGGAAATCGAATTATACCTATTTGTAGGGTACAGATTGAAGTTAAAAAAGTGGGTTTTTTTCGAGATCGACGTAGCCATAGCAACACGGTGACGTCATTGCTATTTTTACTTTTCCTTAATTTGTAGGAAATCCAGACATTCGTTTTTAAAGCTATTCATAGGACTTGTAGTTCATATAATTGTCTTCAGTTATACCGATCTTAAACATTTTTTTGTTGAGAGCGTTTTCGAGAAATAATTGATTGAAGTTTTTAGCTCCTGCTAACAAACGAATCACAAAAAATGTTTAAAATCGGTACAACGGAAGACAGTTATATGAACTACAAGTCCTATAAATGGCTTTTAAAATGAATGTCTGGATATCTAACAAATTAAGATCTCGAAAAAACCCACTTTTTTAAACTTCAATCTATACCCTACAAATAGGTATAACTCGATTTCCTGTTCCGTTAACGTTTTAGGGATCTTTGAATTTCCTGTTCAAAGAGAGTAGGTATGGTTAGTGAAAAACCGGGTCTTAAGCCACCTTAACTCCGCTTAGGTAGCATGAAGCGACTAGAAGCGTCACTACTCCCCACTAGATGGTATGCTAGTCCGTTGCAGGGTTACCCCCCCCCCCCCCCCACCAGCTTTTCTGTTAGGATTCCCTAACAGTTAGCCGGTTCCCATTTATACACCTGGGTAAAGAGAGACAATGTGGAGTTAAGTTTCTTGTCTAAGGAAACAAGATTTAATGTAGGTACCAGAGCTAAAATATTGACCTACGATCTGAGAATGGTATGAGATTTTTGCAAGTTGATCGCTGTTGTGATTAGCAACTGCTTTTTAAGGAACCAAACAGTTCTCCGCATTCATTCATTTTCGTCAAAGATTCTGACCTCTAGTAATTCTAGCCAACTGAATTTCAGTTATTGAGGTGCGAATGGGCAATTGAACTTAGAGACAACGTGCGTTTATAAATAAGTTACACTCTAAGACTGTGCTAGCCGATATATTGTTAAAATGAAGTGTTGGCATTTCGTTCGTCTTGAGTGAGATATGGGCTTAAGTGTATATACTGAGATGTTTGGCTGAGCTGTGCAATACTCATTTCATATGCTACTGAGTTTGATACCATTATCCGGATATTTTCTGTAACGCAGCTATATTTCAAGCATACCATTTGCCCATTTATAATAATAATAAATAAAAATAATTTTAAGCTTATGTTGCGCAAATTAACATATACATTTACCTACACACGAGATACCCAGCATTCCTGACAAGTACCGCAGGGCCACGCGATCGCCTTTTCAAGTTCACCTGCCACGTAAACTAAATGATGTTTTCGATGCTACTATTTAACCAACAAACCGTTACTACTCATAGCCTGCTTAAAAGGAATCAGGCAACACCTTACAATGCAATACTTCCAATCTTTGAAGTGTTACGCTCCCCATGAACATGATGTGTAAAACGTTGTCTGTCCATAAATTTGTAATCAGCCATTGATAAGTCAAGGAAAGTAAGTGTCCTTATGTGAATGTACATAAAGTGTCATGTTTAGAGAGTAGAAAACTGTTTTAATTAACAGCAGGATGCTTTTATTCTTGGATCGCTTATTAAGTTCCTATTCTTCGTGTGAAAAAGCACCATATATCCGTCCCGAGTTTACTTGGTTAGTAAGTGATCCAATGTGTTCAGTAACGATGTTCTCACCAACATAATTTTATTTTGCATCTCAATATTGCACTAGTTTGACAATCTTGAGCGGGTTTTTGAGTGAGCAGAATGAGCTTTGGGCATAAAAATCTGTTTGTTTTATCTTCCAAATTGTCCTCGGAAAAATCTTATACCCCCTTTTCCATATGTATAATACTACTACTACTACTACTACTACTACTACTACTACTACTACTACTACTACTACTACTACTACTAATGATAATAATAGGTGCCCTTGGTAACTGCTCACATAGACTAATTGTGCGATTGACGCTCGTTCGGCTATTTTTTGGGCTTCAAAAGACCAACACCCACATCCTTTAATATATAAAGGCGGTTTCTTTAGTTGTATTTGTCAATCAACTATCAGCAATCAAAGAATAGTGGTTCATGGTATCTCGAGGGCTTCCTTCCACTACAATACACCAAACGAGGCAAACAAAGACTGTTACTCTATTCACTTTCTTTCAATATACTTCTTTGGGTGCTATAAACAACAAGTCAAATGCATGAAATTAATTGACCAACAATGCCAATAAATTCCTTCTAATGACTCAATCAGTACGCCTGGTAAAAAAGGTCATAATGGAATCGAAACTACAATCAGCAACACAGCCGGACGAAGATTTAATACGCTGGGCGCAGGTCGATTGTGGCTCGTAATATTCCTCATGTGGAATGGATGAAGTGATGAATATAAAAAGGATATATGTCTAAGATGCTTCTTTAACTTGTAAGGGCTACATAAGATAAAATATTATTTCGTTTCAGTATTTTTGTAATACTTGTATTGATGTTTCAGCACAGAATAAAACGTATACAACGCTATAACAAGGGCCTCGTCTTTTGTGTTTTAATCAAAGATATTTCATCTCAACGCAAGCTCCTTAATATCCTATAAAAAGTTAATTTTAGAACAACAGTCTTGACATTTTCCAAATTTTGACCTGATTCCGTCCCCAATTGTTCGCGTGCCGTTTAGCGTTCAGTCCTCAAAAATATTTCGTTGCATGAGTGAAGACGAGTGAAGGCGAAATCTTGACGAAAAAAAAATCCTAAACAGTCTAGAGTTTCTATATTTAAAATGTCAACTCAAACTTTGGTAACGTGGAAAATTTAAATTCTTTTGTTTTCGGAGCAGTCAAAGACGTCGTGCGAAACAAGTCAACCAGCCCTTTCAGGGCTGCAGGTCACAATACCCTGAAAAGGTCCCTACTCCCCCTCAGGGCTGCAGGTCACAGTACCCTGAAAGAGGATCCTAGTCCTAAGGGAGTTTAGACTCATGGTTACCATGGCAACCCATCAATTCTGTGAGTCTATGGGGCCAAGAGTGCCTGTATGGGAGCACTTCATCCCAACCCGAAGTTTATTTGTGTATTTCGATTAGACAAATCTAAATTGTAGACTAACTCCTTACTACAATTATGCAGTCCTTGAGATTAGATAAGGCTAATCAGTTCATTCAGTGTCTTTGATGCAGATAAACTGCATAAATACCAACAGCATTGGTTGCTAGCAGTAACAAAATAGCTCCTAACTGTAACGTTTTGTATAAAGAGATCTCAATACATATTGCTGTGTATCTGAAAGTTAGATACATGTACATTGGCTGTACAAAGTAAAGCTAGTCAATGATCTCGTAACAGGGGGGCCAAAGGCCCAGCTTAGCAGCTTAAGTAGGATATATTATAAAGATTCATAAATTCAAAAGCATTGTGTATTTTAATTTGTGTGTGACATGCTTAAACCATAGGGTGGGAGGGAGGGAAAAACACGTCGTAGAACAAGACAAATACAGTTTGCTAGCTCGCAGCGAAGGAATGAATGAACACACAACTCGTGCTCGATGCCTGGGGATCGATTGACAGTGAAATACCAGCCAATTCTGATTGGCTCAGCGTACAGTTTGCGTTACTAATGCATGTGATCACGCTAAACTTTGGACTGTGAAACCCTACCCTCTACCTTTAGCATGTCACACAACCAGCACGTAATCACTCATGGTTGTCCCATTAACTTAAATTTATGAGGACATAAATTGGTCTATATAGGCTTACTTCGCATCCGCAAAGCTTATGCCATAATTTAAAGCGTTTGGTGTTTGTTTGTTTTCAATCTTGGTGGTCTCTGGTTAGAGAACGAAATATAAAAGTTATTTAAGAAACTATAGGAGAAGCAGTTGTCGGTTTAAACCTAGTTTATCCGAAAAGCTTCCAAAAACAGTTCTGTACACTTCTTAAAACCGCCCGAATTTTAAACAATAAGCAGACGCAAAACTTATGCCATATAGTTAAGCATGTTTTGAATGTTTGGTGTTTGTTTGTTTTCAATCTCGATGGTCTCAAGTTTGAGAACGACATATAAAAGTTACTTAAGTAACTATAAGCGAAGCAGTTTTGGGTTTAAATCTTTTCTATCCAGTAAGTAATGTGTGTTCCTCAAAGTGCTCGAATTTCTTTGCGGCCGCTAAAACCTACGCGACATTTCCTCTATCATTAAAATTTACAGGTGCTTCGAAGCTCCCCAAATCCTTTCTTTCAGGTAATCCTGATAAAATGCCGGTGAAATGCCAATATAAATTTTTGACTAGACTAATAGTGGCAGTTCATGTTATTTGTTAGCATCCGAACGCGATGAAGATAACCCATTAAAGTTTTATTTTGTTGTTGTAAATGAGCGCCGTTTCAAGTTCATTCAAGCGAACAGCCAATAATTCATAAAGATTTGACAAGCCTTGACTGTTAAATGACAGGATACGGATACATTGCAAAAACCAAGCAAAACGGCTCGTGAGTAAAATATGTGTTCAGTTTGATGCCCGAAAAAAAAATAATCAAGCTGTGCTCATCCTCTAGAATGACCTTTCGAGCTTGGTTTTACAGAACAGATCCCCAAATATTGGATGACAATTCGGAACACTTTCGGGCTTTTTAAGAAACACTTTTCGAAAGCGAGCGAGCTAAAAAAAGCCCCGAAATATATTTCGGACCAAAAAGTGGAGCCTTTGCGGCTCCACTTTTAGGCTTGGCTAATCTATATATTAAGTAGTTATTAGAGCGAGCTACCGTAAGCACGCCGATCACCAGACCAGACCAGAATTGTTGAGTTGTCAAGTTGATATATTGAGAACATATGTTTTAATCATTAAAGAAATTTACAATGTACATTCGTTTTTAAGTATTTTTGGCAGGTATGGAGTTATTTTAATTATTTTATATTATTTTATATTAGGCTATACAAACACGTAAAATGTTTTCTAGTACTAAAATTCCACAATCTGGTGAGGTCTTTTAACGGCATCAATCGCTTCCATTGAGAAGCATGGCACCGTATTGGGTCTTTCGACAATCTTTTTCTTAGCAATCGCAAGGCAACGTTTCTGCGGCAATAGCATCAAGTAATTTTGTTCTTAGCCTTTTATAAACCACGCCTTGAAAATTGTCTGCAAAGACAAGGTCTTGGAAGGATGTTTTACGATTAATCTTCCTCGCTAAATATGGGTCGTTGCTGAAAGGAGACATCGTGAGGCTATCCCTACACATATATAAAAAAAAGTATTTTTTAAACCAAAGACTGGAACCTTTCTGACTCAATTTCATATGTTTGACTTTCTTTCTTCTTATTTATTTGAAATAGATATCATTGGCCTCACTATTTCTTTCAGAACAAAAAGATAAAGGTTGGGAAAGTGTTCTGAAATTCAAACCGTTGCGTAGGTACTATAACCCAGTAGTACAAGGTAACCAATTTCATGCATAACCAACTCATTAACTGCAGTATTTAATTCAAATTAATTAATTCTCGGCTATTTGATTTGGTGCTCTCAAATATCGCATCGTTTTTGCTGAAACCTGGTTCTAAAAGTTAAGACGATTTCCGCTCAAAGTTCGAGCAATAAGTGCAAAAATTAAGTTACCAAAAAACTACTTGCAGCACTGTCACATTTTGAGAACAGATAAGAAGAACTTATCGTTACTTTTGCTCCCAAGCTGACCCCGCGAGAGAAAATTGGATTTGAAGTTATCAATATTTCAATTAAAAAGACGCTTCATGTCAGTTCAAAACAAAATGGCGCCCGTTTTTAGCATACTTTTACGAGATTTGAAATTAATTTTCTTGAGAATGCTTGAGAATTTCATCGCGGGGTCACTTGGGCAAGTGAACTAGAGTGAGATGTTTCAAATAGCATTTAAAGTGTTACCGTGCTATGAGTAGTTTTTTGGTAAATATTTTTTGCACTTATTGCTCGAACGTTGAGCGGAATCCGTCTTAACAACTTACTGATGGACAAAAAAATAACTTTTAAGACTGCGGTCTTGATAGCACAGGACTTTTAGTGCCAAATTGAGGATGCAATTGAGTGATGGTTTTGTCTATGTGAAGGCACGCTGGGTAAACAATAATTATAAATAGACAAATTAGGAGTTGCATAGTGCTGGACTCGTTATTAATTTCACAGCAAACCCATGAAAAATGATTATTCTGTAGGATAAAAAGGGAAAATTATTGTTAGGATAACTGCCTGAAAAAAGGTGCCAAAACCTTGATGAGGTGTAGCAGTGTTTCATAACGGAGATAAAATACCAAAGAGCAAAGCTGCAAAAACGACAAACGAAAGCCAAGTTGCATTTTTCTCTCGACTATCACTTTTTTTCACCGAGCAATACTCAATGGTTGTACTATCTTTAGCTGCCAAATCAAATGTACATGCATGTCGGCTTACATATTAGATTGACGTGATTCATAACGGAGATAAAATACCAAAGAGCAAAGCTGCAAAAACGACAAACGAAAGCCAAGTTGCATTTTTCTCTCGACTTTCACTTATTTTCACCGAGCAATACTCAATGGTTGTACTATCTTTAGCTGCCAAATCAAATGTACATGCATGTCGGCTTACATATTAGATTGACGTGATTCATTTTCTTTTTCTTTGAAAACTCTTGAGGAACACTTTACATTTGGCTGCACAATACAACATGTTATCATTAAACCCTTCATCAGCTGTATTGGTGACACAGGTAGCGCTGCACGTATTTAATGACACAGGAACAGATAACACTGCAGGTATATTATGAGCTTAAAAAATCAAAAAATCAATGCCTTGTAATTTTGATATCTATATAGATTTTGTTGTTTCGTTATGGAAGGAAACTAACCCCGCACTTATCGCAGACTCGCTCCATTAAACTATCCCAATAAGCATCATGTCCAGTATTTAAAGGTGTGTGAAAAGCCAATTTACCATAAAATATCACATTAAACACAGCCTTGTTTCAAGCTTCAACCGTTTTAATCAAGAGACAAAAAATAAATAAAATAAAATAAATATTGAAACATATTGACGTCAACATTTCTTTCAGAATTTAGAGAATTTAAAGGTTGACAAAATTGCGAGTGCTTTGAAAAGTAATTCGTTGCGTTGGTGCTAAAAGCTCAGCAGTAGAAAGCAGCTAATATCATAACTCTTCAACGCACTATTAACCAACTATTTGATGTTGTGTTGTGTGCTCAAATGTAATACTGCTTAAACCGGGTTGAAACCCGGTTTTAGAGTAATATATGATGATCTCGATTGCACATTCTGGAAACCATGTGGAATTATTCTTCTTTTGAAAACCAGAAAGAAACGTACAAAGGAAAGGTTTTTTTCACATAAGTGCTGAAAAAGGCGCCAAAACCATATGACAAGTCGCAGGTGTTCAAAAAGTAAATAGGAGCAGAATTATTTGAATAAGAGCCGTCAGTAATTTTCGCCTCTGATACATTTTATGTTCGAAGTCTTCTAAAGATACTCCTAAACATTGGTGTGAGCGGGATGAAGCTGGACGATTCCGTCTTTCAAGCTTAGATATTTACCCTGAAGGCAAACCTTGACATGTTCAAAAGGAACCTGACAGATAACATCTGTAAACCCCCAAAACAAGTTTAAATTGGGTAGGAAGGTTACCCGCATCATTTTATGATTCCTTGATTATTCGCTGATCAGGTGCCTCCAGAGGGGGGGGGGGGGGGGGACTCAAGTGTATTTGTAACGGGGAGGTGCGAAAACCATTTTTGGGTTTGAAATTAGCGATTTGGGACTTTTTGTTTTAGAAACTTTCTGGTAGACTTTTTTGTGTCAGAAGATTATGGCAGGACTTTTTTTAGGGTTGATAAAAAGTACAAGTACCTCAGACTACGAACAAATTGATCTGTTCAGTTTCATTAAGAGAGGAATTAAATTCTGTTTTCACCCCTGTCAGGTGCATGGTGAATAGAGAAAGTATAAACTGTCTTGGACTCTCTTGCTGTTTTTTTTTGGGGGGGGAGGGGGACAGAAAAACAGCTCTGGCAGGACCCAGTTCCTTTAACCATTCGTTACATGCTTGAGTCAACAAACTCCTTTGGCAATGTTTAAAATTTAGCTTTATTCATCCAATTCACATACAGACAGAAAGACAGGATTTAATTAAATTGCAAGTACTTATCCCTACTATTAATTTTTGCTTTTCTTACGTTTTAGTTTTAGTTTTCCGTGTTCATGGAACGGGGCTGCCGTTTCTCTTAGCATCTGCTGCCTCGCACCACTCTATATCCGGGACAACATCGGTAGAAACGGGCATCATAACCTCTTCTTCCACAGCAGCGTGGCCATATACCTGATTTACGCACCACGTTTCCGAGGCAGCACATGTAGAAACGGGCATCATAGCCTCTTCTTCCACAGCAGCGTGGCCATATGCCAGATTTACGCACCACATTTCCAGCACAGCACATGTAGAAACGGGCATCATAGCCTCTTCTTCTACAACAGCGTGGCCATATACCTGATTTCCGCACCACGTTTCCATAGCAGCACATGTAGAAACGGGCATCATACCCTCTTCTTCCACAGCAGCGTGGCCATATGCCTGATCTACGCACCACGTTTCCACTGCAGCACATGTAGAAACGGGGGTTGTACCGCCTTCCGCCACAATACGCGTACGAGAGGAAGCGACGCTCTCTTGTTTCCATCTCGCTCAGTCCTGTTCATAATTAATGAAGAGAAAGCAGTAAATAAGTTTAATGTGACACTGCATATTTGCACTACCTTCATGTTAAAGCTTTCCTGTCTGACGGCCACCCTAATGGCGAAAGAAAATGTTTAACCCAATCACGCCAAATTAAACACGCCAAGTTTCCTTTTTATCTTGGTGACAAATAAAGCATCGCTTTACAAACTCCAAAGTACGACCCCCGCTATACAAAACAAAAAATAAGAAACAGTTCCGACAGGAAACTACTGGTCAATGGCTCTTATTTGAGCAGTCACAGTTTCGGATTCTTACTGCAGACTAAAAAACAAAACAAAAAAAAACACCCTGTTCATTGTAATAAATATCATGAAGCGCTCAGTAGTTTCATTTGTAAGTTACTTGTCTTTCATCCACACTCATTAGCCTGTGTGCCTATCGCGGGATACATATCGCAAACAAGTTAGATTGCAAAATTACATAACTCAAGAACTGAAGAATAGCCCCAAATCTTACTTGGAACCCACACCCCTACCCTGCGTCGAGTCTAATTTCAGAAAGAAAGTCCTCTGGGGGTCCAAATTAATGTGAAGTGGACGATAGGAACCATCATTATTATCAATGTTTTTAAAGCCATCTACGAGACAAGGACGTGTTTCTACTTTCTGATTAAAACCCTCTGGTGTAATTAGAACAGTTCATGAAAGACGATTCTAACTTAAGAGTGTGTCGAGTGCCTGTTGTTATATTGCACTATCAGGAAGAGAGAAGTACCTTCTAAAAGTCAACTGTTCTGATAAGAGGAGCTTAACGTGTTCCTCTCACGAATAAAGTTGGTAAATATACATTCGTGACGTTTTTCCTACTAAAAATCTACTCTCGTAATCTAAGGTTGCCTTTTAGTCAATAATTGAAAAAAGATATATATTGGCCATAGCTTTAGCGTAGAACAGTTGCTGCAATAGCATTAGTTAAACTTCAAAATCAGTTCTAAATATTGTTGTAGCACGACGGTAAGGCGTAGCTGAAAGTTTAATATATCGGGATGCGGAAATTTAAGCTCAAAACTTTGATCATCCCTCTTAAAAAGTCTTACATCCTTCGTTCCCGAATAAAACTGCCGAATGCATCTGTCAAGGAAATGGTAAAACTGATTTGTTGCTACCTTTTAAAGATTTAAGTCTGTGCAGGCACCTTTAAATAGGGTAACTAAATTGTTCAAATGTCTTCTAAGTAATGAAAATGGTTTGAATTATTTAATATCGAAGCAATCGTGTGGCTCGGAAACTAGAAATAAAGCTAACTCTAACGTATTGGAGTAGAACCGTTGTTCAAGTTTGCTGCACTATTTTTACCATACCATAATCGTTCTCTTCATTTTCTTCATCGAAGAAATCTTCTTCGTCCCAATTGTCCGTTACTTGGTCTCTGGCAGGTTGTGCGACACTGCTTCCCTTCAGCTCTTCATCTTGAGACAAGGAATCACTATTCGTGCATAGAACGATGGACAAACCTGCACAAAGAAGAAGGGAAATCATACCCATCTTCAACATGTTTCTTGTATGTTGCTGACTGTAGTACTCCGCTCAATAGCTGGTGACCCAACTGCTTCAACGTTTCACTCGTTCAGTTAATATGGCATTTGAGAAGGGCGTTACCAAGTAAAAAGAGACATGGCTCATTTGTCAATCAAGAGCCAATGACACAAACGCTTGAAATTTTGCATCTAAAGAGATCTCGAATCCTGCAAGTGCTCCTTACAAGTACCAGGTAAAAAGGCCCATATTCTACGCTAATATAATATTGCCATTTGCAAGAGGAAAATAAAACGCTTTTAAGAAAATATAATTCGAAACCGTTTTCGTATTATTTGGATTAGTCTTGATTTTCTCTAATAATTATTTTCTCAGTTTAAGCGTAAAATTGCAGTCGGCAATAGTGCAGCTATTGAAAGGGCTCATTTGTCAATAAAAAGCCAGTGGTGCAAACACTTTAATTTTTGCAGGCAATGAAGTCTCGTATTCCACAAGTACTCTTTCGCAATGAAAAAGGCCCATATTCTTCGCAAAAAAATTCCGCCTGCAGAAAATAAAAGGTATTTAGAAAACACTAACAGAAAATCGTTTTCGCATAACGTCGACTAACTTTGATTTTCTCAATTAATTACTTAATTTTTTAGCGTAATTTTTATCTGGCTATGATGCAGAGAAGGCATGTGGATGTGCATGGACATGGGATAATTTGCCATATCAACATCAAGCTCTAATGCTTGATTTGTCTCCAGTATGAAAAATTAAACGATAAATAAACCGGCGTAGAAACAGTAAAATAGTAAAGATGTTTTTGTTTTTGTTTTGTTGTTTTATATTTGTACTCGACTGGACTGATTTCATAGCCTAGCATTTTTCATTGTATCTTAAATACATATTCGTGGAGTTCAATATTTTGTTCCCACTTTAGGTTGACAATGGTTAAAATGTCGTGTCAGTACTGTCGTGCTCTCAAACGAAATAGTTTCTTTCCAGAAACCGGGGTTACATGTTAAATTGCTTATGGGTCAACCTTTCTTTTCAGATCTCGATAACACATACAATATCTAGTGGTGGATATTGGCGGATATGAAATTATGAAAGGTTTTGAAACATGTTTAATACAAATAAATACATTGAGCATGAGTTCATTGGTCCCAAAAAATCCTAATTTCATTTTCCCAATTTTTGCTATTTTATGTACTATTTCATAGCTTAGTTTTTTTCTCAGAGTGATTTTGTTTATTATAGTTGTAATTCGGAGGGCCACAGGTTGTCACTCTCACAAAATAAAGACTTAACTTACTTACTTGCTTGCTCTCTGTGGTACATATAACATGTATAAAAAATGAACAAGCTAAAATTGGTTATTCACTTCTAAAGTCCCTATTTGTAATTGTCGATAAAAGTTTTTGCGTTCGTTGCAGACCGTATTCTGTCTGTTAAACTGTTCCAAATCTTTGGGACACCCTATCGAAAACAGTTGAATCTGTAGTTTATGTTAAAGAGCCCGTTGAGAAAATAAACTGGTACAGTACAAGAAATAAGTGGAGTTTTAGGCTCTTGCGCAAAAAATATACTGGAAGCGAAGAAATGCTCTCAAAATATGTCTGTTCAATTAACAATTGGTTCATTCTTTGGCGTGTGAATATCCAGGAGAACGCGACAGAAGGGTAAGAGTTCCGCTAGAGTTGTTTTCTAGTCTCTCGTTCGAGGTTGCATTAACGAATTGTTCTAAGGCATAGCCAGTGGATATGCACGGCGATATTCGCGCACAATGTTAAGTTTGCCCATGCCAATTGCGTGCTTAAAAGGATTATGAAACAAGCTTACGAGAGGTAAATTTGATTGTGCAGATTTGCTAACTATATGTAACAAACAAAAAAGCCAAAACCGATGTGTGTATCCGTTGTGAACGAAAATACGCCACGAGTTTATTCGTAGCATGACTCAAGTTTGAGCCCGCGTCATACCCGAGTCACGTGTTAAGTTCTATTTAATTCGTGTCGTTTTTTAGCACTTTTTAGAATTTTGTTTGTTTTACTAAAATGATATAAAGGTAAAAGTAAGTCTTGTGTCCAACCCGTTCGATTGAACCGAGTCGTAGAGCTCATCAAGGCGGCGCTTAAGGTGGCTAGACCCGGTTTTTCACTAACCATACCTACTCTCTATGAACACGAAATACAAAGATGTTTCAAACGAAACAGGAAATCGAATTATACCTATTTGTAGGGTATAGATTGAAGTTAAAAAAGTGGGGTTTTTTCGAGATCGACGTAGCCATAGCAACACGGTGACGTCATTGCTATTTCTACTTTTCCTTAATTTGTAGGAAATCCAGACATTCGTTTTTAAAGCTATTCATAGGACTTGTAGTTCATATAATTGTCTTCAGTTATACCGATCTTAAACATTTTTTTGTTGAGAGCGTTTTCGAGAAATAATTGATTGAAGTTTTTAGCTCCTGCTAACAAACGAATCACAAAAAATGTTTAAAATCGGTACAACGGAAGACAGTTATATGAACTACAAGTCCTATAAATGGCTTTTAAAATGAATGTCTGGATATCTAACAAATTAAGATCTCGAAAAAACCCACTTTTTTAAACTTCAATCTATACCCTACAAATAGGTATAACTCGATTTCCTGTTCCGTTAACGTTTTAGGGATCTTTGAATTTCCTGTTCAAAGAGAGTAGGTATGGTTAGTGAAAAACCGGGTCTTAAGCCACCTTAACTCCGCTTAGGTAGCATGAAGCGACTAGAACCGTCACTACTCCCCACTAGATGGTATGCTAGTCCGTTGCAGGGTTACCCCCCCCCCCCCCCCCCCACCAGCTTTTCTGTTAGGATTCCCTAACAGTTAGCCGGTTCCCATTTATACACCTGGGTAAAGAGAGACAATGTGGAGTTAAGTTTCTCGTCTAAGGAAACAAGATTTAATGTAGGTACCAGAGCTAAAATATTGACCTACGATCTGAGAATGGTATGAGATTTTTGCAAGTTAATCGCTGTTGTGATTCGCAACTGCTTTTTAAGAAACCAAACAGTTCTCCGCATTCATTCATTTTCGTCAAAGATTCTGACCTCTAGTAATTCTAGCCAACTGAATTTCAGTTATTGAGGTGCGAATGGGCAAATGAGCTTAGAGACAACGTGCGTTTATAAATAAGTCACACTCTAAGACTGTGCTAGCCAATATAGTGTTAAAATGAAGTGTTGGCATTTCGTTCGTCTTGAGTGAGATATGGGCTTAAGTGTATATACTGAGATGTTTGGCTGAGCTGTGCAATACTCATTTCATATGCTACTGAGTTTGACACCATTATCCGGATATTTTCTGTAACGCAGCTATATTTCAAGCATACCATTTGCCCATTTATAATAATAATAAATAATAATAATTTTAAGCTTATGTTGCGCAAATTAACATATACATTTACCTACACACGAGATACCCAGCATTCCTGACAAGTACCGCAGGGCCACGCGATCGCCTTTTCACGTTCACCTGCCACGTAAACTAAATGATGTTTTCGATGCTACTATTTAACCAACAAACCGTTACTACTCATAGCCTGCTTAAAAGGAATCAGGCAACACCTTACAATGCAATACTTCCAATCTTTGAAGTGTTACGCTCCCCATGAACATGATGTGTAAAACGTTGTCTGTCCATAAATTTGTAATCAGCCATTGATAAGTCAAGGAAAGTAAGTGTCCTTATGTGAATGTACATAAAGTGTCATGTTTAGAGAGTAGAAAACTGTTTTAATTAACAGCAGGATGCTTTTATTCTTGCATCGCTTATTAAGTTCCTATTCTTCGTGTGAAAAAGCACCATATATCCGTCCCGAGTTTACTTGGTTAGTAAGTGATCCAATGTGTTCAGTAACGATGTTCTCACCAACATAATTTTATTTTGCATCTCAATATTGCACTAGTTTGACAATCTTGAGCGGGTTTTTGAGTGAGCAGAATGAGCTTTTGGGCATAAAAATCTGTTTGTTTTATCTTCCAAATTGTCCTCGAAAAAATCTTATACCCCCTTTTCCATATGTATAATACTACTACTACTACTACTACTACTACTACTACTACTACTACTACTACTAATGATAATAATAAGTGCCCTTGGTAACTGCTCACATAGACTAATTGTGCGATTGACGCTCGTTCGGCTATTTTTTGGGCTTCAAAAGACCAACACCCACATCCTTTAATATATAAAGGCGGTTTCTTTAGTTGTATTTGTCAATCAACTATCAGCGATCAAAGAATAGTGGTTCATGGTATCTCGAGGGCTTCCTTCCACTACAATACACCAAACGAGGCAAACAAAGACTGTTACTCTACTCACTTTCTTTCAATATACTTCTTTGGGTGCTATAAACAACAAGGCAAATGCATGAAATTTATTGAACAACAATGCCAATAAATTCCTTCTAATGGCTCAATCAGTACGCGTGGTAGAAAAGGTCATAATGGAATCGAAACTACAATCAGCAACACAGCCGGACGAAGATTTAATACGCTGGGCGCAGGTCGATTGTGGCTCGTAATATTCCTCATGTGGAATGGATGAAGTGATGAATATAAAAAGGATATATGTCTAAGATGCTTCTTTAACTTGTGAGGGCTACATAAGATAAAATATTGTTTCGTTTCAGTATTTTTGTAATACTTGTATTGATGTTTCAGCACAGAATAAAACGTATACAGCGCTATAACAAGGGCCTCGTCTTTTGTGTTTTAATCAAAGATATTTCATCTCAACGCAAGCTCCTTAATATCCTATAAAAAGTTAATTAACAGTCTTAAGTCAGTTAAGAACAGTCTTGACATTTTCCAAATTTTGACCTGATTCCGTCCCTAATTGTTCGCGTGCCGTTTAGCGTTCAGTCCTCAAAATATTTCGTTGCATGAGTGAAGACGAGTGAAGGCGAAATCTTGACGAAAAAAAAATCCTAAACAGTCTAGGGTTTCTATATTTAAAATGTCAACTCAAACTTTGGTAACGTGGAAAATTTAAATTCTTTTGTTTTCGGAGCAGTCAAAGACGTCGTGCGAAACAAGTCAACCAGCAATATCGGAAAGACAACAGCGCAGCTAAATGAGTTTCTGTTCCCTCAAATGTTCTGCGACTTAAATTTTCAGCTAAAGAATGCAAACTAAACAACCTTTCTTAACTTTCAAAAATAGCTCCTTAAAAGGCCGTCAAACAATCTGAGAATAAGGAAACCAATTCGAAGTATTTCGCTCAAATTTTTTGGTTGCTTGACCTGATTTTGTTTGGTAGAAAATCCTTAAAGAGACAAGATATAAGTTTTCGATTTCTTCAGTAAAAACAAACAAGGATGCGGAAAGGGCCTAAAAATTATTCGTTTTGTGAGAAAACATCTGGGGGACAAACGTTAGAAAAACAGACAAATTTTGCCAAGTTCCTTTCTGAATCCTGTTCAGATCGTGATAAAGAGCGTAAGGGTCAACTTGTTGATGAAATTTTTACAACCAGCAAGCAATTAAATTGGGGTTACTACCGTTTACTTGCCGTGAACGGATTTTGCTCACAAAGGCAAAAAGATTGGAAACGCTAAACATCCGTACACATCCGTAAAAAATATTATTGTATGGTCAACTATAAAAGCCCATGAGACCCATTTCAAATTCTCAATTTAATTGAATTCTCCATAAAAAATTTACTAATTACGCTAGGGTTTTCTTTATCGATTTTTGGCGAATTCACGGCTGTCGCCTCACCCGTTTAGGCCCTGTTAGGTAACCGGGCGTGACTAAAGGCTGCAAGTTTTACCATTGATCTAAATTTATTTTCTCTAAAACTTACTGAAAGACTGTTGGGCGGTGAGTAAAGAGAAGAAAAAAATTAATCGGTCTGAAAAAAAGGTTGACTGATCCATTGCTAAATTCCTCAAATGCTTCTCATAGAAAACGTGTGGAAATGACTATGGAGAATTCAGTTGTTTGACTACCTGTTATGGTACCCGAATCAAATAAAAAGGCAAGTTATTTATTTCCTTTGTCGACAAAGGAAAACATCTCGCTGTTTATTAAATATTAAAGCCTAGAATTTGAAAGAGCTGATCAAGTAGATTTCAAATTAAAGAAGATTCAAGGAAGACATATAAAATTTTTTCAGAGTGAGTGAACAAACGGCGGCACAAAGTAAGTTGTCACGATTAATTACGTCTTAGCCTTATTCTTTAGTTGTACTGAAGTTTCTTTTAGGCTAAAAGCGAAATGTCAAGTTAACATTTTAAACTTACCGCGACTATCTAGTCTCAGTAATTGACAAAACATAAATATTATCAATTTAGCTATCCCCTAAAAATTTTTCTTAAAAAAATGCTTGATATCCTTAAAGCGTTTACAAATTTTCGTTTTTTTATGGGAGGCTGATATCAAGAATAACGTTGTTACTATTTACGTATACTAGACTGTAATAAAAGGGGTGCGTAGATGAGTGAAAAAACTTCACAGAGTGTTCATTTAGACATCTCACAAGGTACCATTGTCTTTGCTGCGTGAGATGATTTTTCCTTTTAATTTGCTTAAGTTCATGTAAGGAACTATATATAAGTACGCACTTTAGAGACAATTGCAATCTCTCCATTCTTTTATCTTGTTTTTAGAGCAACTATCGCCGAATGAACTGGACGTGCTGGTCGCTTATTTGTTGTTTGGGAACATGGTTGATATTCAGCGCATCTCTTGTTAGTCCACATGCGCTGACGAAAAAAGGTAAGATATGATTTTTACTGATATGCATTCTTGTGTTAACAAAATGTCAGACTGGCAAAGCCCGTCGTTTATTAAGTACTCAGCGACCGTAAGTTAAGAAATGGGATAAAAGAAAGATCTTTTTAGTAATCGTAGTGGTCATCGCTCATGTTAGGGAAAAAATATGATTATATGAAATATGCAGCGTAGTAATCGGATCAGTTAGGCCCAGTTGGCGAAAATATGGATTTATTGACTGGGTTGACTACCGTACAGGAATTTAACTGACATTTAGATCGTTAGCCATTCGTCAAGCGAATTAAGGAATTATGGATTGCATGTGCTTTTCTACTTATCAAACAGGGGAGCTGCGCTATTGGCTGTAACTTGGCAACGTGAAAAATAAGAATAGATTAGCTGAAAGAAAACGTTCTTTGTTTCCTTGAAGATTTGCTTTAAATTTGCAAGGGTTTCCATATTTCAGTAATGCAAAGAAAGGCTGCAGACCGTCATGTGTTGGCTATGATATAATGATTGGGAGGACTGACGTGTATTTCAACGTTTCGTAGGTGCAGTCGCCAACGTTGATTAGTGTTACATCTTACGCTTATAAAGGAGCTTGGCTCCGAAAACGTTTCGTAGAATTACCTGTAGCAATTTTAGCTTAAGAAAACCAATACACACATTATAATCGCCAAGTCTTCTCCCTATGTAACCAACGTACATCGTTTTTTTTCATGTTATTCAATAAATAACGTGTGCTGATGTTTAGGTAAAGCAATCAGTGATTTGATAACGCCTGTTTCAGACGTCCCATATGCCACACAAAATACAAGAAAGTTCAACTAAAATTAATGGTAGAGTACTAGTGACAATGATTAAGCATCAAATTTAACTCGTCCAAAAAAATTAGTTTTAGCGTATGGGAAGTATTTCCGAGCTTAAAATCTTATTCTGTCGCAGAAACTCTTCGCTGCAGCTTTCTGCAGTATGTTTTTTTAGAGTAGTTTTAGTAGACAGTATTTGAATTAGTTGGCTATAGTTTTTTATGCTAACAGAAGTCATCTCATCTGAGCAGCCAAGAATGTATTTGGGAAATTGTTATAGGTCATTGCCAATTTTTATGATTTATGCTATAGTTGTTAGGTAATATATCGTTAAATTTTCATTTCAAATATTTCTGTAATTTATGTACATATATTTTCAAAGTAAAATAAACTTTTTTGTAGTATCTTTGCTGCAGTCATATCATTTGTTTGGTGCATGGATGTCACGCCGTTTGAACGTAAGGGCCCCAAGGTCCATTTACGATTACCGTAGTACCGATAGTGGATGCTACATTAAGGCTGGAACTGAGAGAAAAGAGAGCGATAAGACAGACGCTCGTGTTGCATTTTTTGGCGATATACAACTTTAGTTACCTGAAAACATTACGGATCATGATGTCCAAGTGTTATTGCGGGAAATTGCTGGGGCCGATTGACAACCGATGTCTCAAGCGGGGGAAATTTTTATGTTAATTTACAAACGTGAGGCGCTCACAATCTCTAAAGCAAATCCATAAAGGTATATATACCAGGATCTCGTTCAGATGCCAAATGACTGATGGACTGACTGACAAATCGATCAAAGCTTGCTTGTTTCGTTAACTGACTGACTGACTGACTGACTGACTGACTGACGGACGGACGGACGGACGGACGGACGGAGAGATGGATGGATGGATGGATGGATTTATTAATCGATCGATCGACTTACTAATCAATTGATTGATTGACAGAGAAAAAAGTTTAATATATCGCTAGTCGTCTTGTTAACATCTTATAAGAGAAAGGTGTTCCTGAGTAACTTAGCCCATCTTTACTTTGAAAAATATTTTATAAAAGACGAAGAAACGCGAACGTTACCATAAGCAGTTATCGCCTAAGAAGCATACATATACGTATGTACGGTTTACGACGATATTCCCGTAGTTGTTAATAATTTCCTTTATTTAGCCACCTGACAGAAACAGTGTGCTATTATTGACAATAATATTTATTACTTTATCATTTTATTTGATTTTCAGATTTCAAACGCGAAGCCTATCCTTGTGGGTACAACTGTCCAGCCTCTTGTTCTCCAGAATGTGTACCCTCCTGTTGTAACTACTACAACTACCCCCCACCTCCCCCTGCCCCACCGCCTCCTCCTCCACCGCCCGGACCCCCCGGACCTGACGGTCCGGTCGGCCCCGCTGGACCTCCAGGACCGACCGGACCCAAGGGCATACCGGGGCCTCCCGGACCACAGGGTCTCCCAGGCTTTCCGGGAGCTCCTGGGAGCTTAGCTGGTCCTCCTGGTATGTACACTTACTTGCATTTCAACAGAAAGAAATCGCAAAACTCAAAGTCACGCAAAGTCAATTTGACCCTATAAGGACTGTTAAGTGCATAAAATACCCTTCTCAAACTGGTTTCAATACATTTTGTATCGCATTGAAAGATAAGTGATCTTGTACATCTTGTACATTTTTCGTAATGGGCAATCCTCACCCATTTTTTAGAGAGACCCGTTTGTTTAGATAAGTATTGATCACACGAGGAGGGGAATTAAGATTTCTTTCATTAAGTTATTATGGTAAAACGTACTGTGCAGTGAAAGCAGATAGGAAATAATCATGAGCGGTTATTCTGATTTACAGTCCACTAATAGCTGAAAATGCTGAACCGTTTACAGACTAATTAAAACCTACACGTGTTTCTTTTATTCAGGAAACCCAGGACCTTCTGGAATTCCAGGCCAACCCGGAAGTTTAGGGGAGCCTGGAGATATGGGCCCTGTAGGACTTCCAGGCCCCCCCGGACCAGTAGGCCAAACTGGACCAGTGGGTATGAAAATTCAAATCAAATCCTGGTCATAAGCCCCCTCCCTCCCCACCTCTTGTAAGCAGACGCGGACAATCGTTTCAAACCTGGGAAAAAGTGACTAGGATGCTCGTCCTGCCCGGGTAAATGGGTTGAAAAGTTTGGCGTGGTACCACTTAGGATATCAAAATCTGAAATGATTACAGTTAGAATTGTCCTGGTACCTTTTTTTGGTAGAAAGTAAAGGGAAGTAAAAAATTGACATAAAAAAGGTGACTACTTGTAGGATTTGGTGCATCTTAGCGGTGAAGTTGGTTAGTATCCACGCCCACAAATTCCACGAGACTTTTAGGGGCTCCTAGTAACTTTTCAATACAAATCCCACGGGTTTCACAGTCCGTTGTCGAGCTAAAATAACCCCGTAATAAGCTGACAGTAGAAGAGATAATCTGTCAGAGATTTCGGGCTCCATGGGGAAATTTAAAATGTGATTCTTAATGTTATTGACCTTTAAAGAGAACGTCAGCTTGAAAGCAGACGTGTATACAGCTCAAGTGTCATCCTCACGTTTTATGTATATCATTTAGTAACGTAGCTTGTAGCCAGGTCATGCTAGGCGGCGAAAAAATAGCTAAAAAAGGCAACAAACATACTACCACCTATGGTATTTTACTTTTTTGTAAGCTCCGTCGTATGTGGATTCTTCTGCTTGGTCTCAAGAGTGTGCAATTTAAGAAGGTGGCACTGTTTGAGTTCACTGTCTTCTAAAAGATAAACAATATAACTCCTAGAGTTCAGTAGACAGTGATAGAGTTCATTCCTCAGAGCCTCTCTATTTTATTCTGAATTTTTAAATATCGAATTCCGCCATTAGTGCCATGCATGTGCAAAAATTAAATGCCAGTGTATTCAATACCAAGTACCAAATGAGTATATTCACGCATTGCTCACGCGGTTAACAGGACCAAAAGGACCGGCGGGAGATGCAGGAACCGTAGGAGCCATGGGACAACCGGGCAGCCAAGGAGATCTGGGAGCAGCCGGGCCACCCGGACCCCCGGGACCACCCGGACCTCCCGGAGTTTCGGGTGTTGCAGCTTCGCCAGGATGCCCCGAGATTTGTGAGACCATTTGCATTAGCACATGCCAAAGTGAGTGTTGTACTCGCAATTATGTCGGCAGAAGAGGACCAGCGGGTAAGCAGATTTATGCGATAATTTATCTTTGGCGAAACAATGGATGAAGCTCACAGTAGAGCGCTAGAAGGTGACATTGATAGCCAAGATGTTTTGCTAAAAAAATTGTACTATTACAGTTCTTTGATTTAGAAAGTTCTCCTTCGCCTATGCCACGTTCCCAACATAGTTTGAGCCTCGGATGTACAAGTGCAGTTACACCTCCACCGTGTTACAAGGGTGGACGGGGATTGTGATGTGTTAGAACATTCCGAAAATAGTATACATTCGATAGATAGCCTGTGATGTGCTCTACAAGATGAGGTATATATTATGATTCTTAGCGCTCCTGGGGGGGGGGGGGGGGCGAAGACGTCATCCAAGACTGTGGCCATCCTGGATTTCATTCAAAATGAGAAATGATCAAAAACGGAGAAAACTGAACATTTTGACGCCAAACATGTAGAATATGACAAAATTAAACACTATGCTGCTTTTTATATAGACATTTTGTGCTTTTTTCATGCATTTTTATTCAAACATGGCTTGGCTACCTAGCACTGATGACGTCAAATCCGGTAACCATAGCAACCGATTTTCGTTCAACTTATGTCAAAACGTATGTACTGAAAATGGCAGATGATGATGGAAAATGGTCTTGAAAAAATTTAAAAAAACAAAGGCGTCAACGATCAAAAACGCGAACTCCAAACAAAGCAAACAACTGGAAATAACAAAGGGGGACACCCGATGCTATTAGTCGAATAGACTATTGTCAGTATTATCAGTACCATTAAAGGTAACGTACTAGAGGACTACCGGGAATATTTAACCCATGACGTACCGAAAAAGATGTAACGTATTCGAATACTATTCCCGACACTAAACACCCGTGGGAAAAATGCGCTTTGTAAGCGACATTTTTTAATGAAATAAATTATTGGTAGAAAGTGATTCTTCTTAAAGCGGGCGCATCTAGGGCGTGACCAAGAAAAAGCAATGCATGTGAGTTAGGCTCGACCAATCAAAAGCTTTAGCTACATGACAATGTCCTTCATTTAATCTTTGCCAATTTAGGGATTTCTGGGCCAAGTGGACCAGTTGGAAACACTGAATCTCAAGGGACAGCAGGGAATCAAGAAGCCTCGGGAGCTAAGGGGGCCCCGGGAGCTCCGGGTCCACCGGGACCTCCAGGAATACCAGCAACAGCACCACCTATTTTATATGGTCCTCCACCCGGGAAACCTTGGCCTGCAGGTACAGTAATGTATAGGAAATGACATAGAGCCGTCGAGAGAGGAAAATTGCTAATCTTTGTTCGCTGAACATCGGATCACTGGAACAAAAACAATAACGGATGTTGTTAAGCGGCTATGGCCTCATAATATAAATGTTTATTATTATTATTATTATTATTATTATTATTATTATTATTATCATCATCATCATCATCATCATCATCATCATTATTATTATTATTATTATTATTATTATTATTGTTATTATTCCTAAAGGCGGGCTTGAACACCAGCCGTTTGTTTGGCCAACACACTAATCGCCCCAGGCGTACGATTTCTCACTAGTGGATGATTTAAAAGTCTTCCCTTTCTGTATAAAATAAAGGCTAATTCCTGACGATTGTTTTGCCGGTGCACAGCTACACGGTATGGCTGCAGCTAAAAAATGGAAAAAATTGAAGCGAATAGGTTTTAGTGCCTCCCCAAGCGCCCTGTAAAGTAGAAGGGCACCCCATACAAAGTCTTTCACGGATTTTTTTCTGGAACGAACCCTTACGGCAATATAGTCGTTTTGTCATTCCTGTTCACAATGTATCGATTTTCTTGTGATAATGTAAAAAAATCGACACATTATATCATAATAGCATTTATCAGTACTTTTCTTTAAGTTTACGCTTGCATATATTTCAGGAGTTCCTCTGCCAAACTTAAGTGGATCAGATGGAGGTATGGGACCTGCAGGAGGAGCAGGGAATAAAGGAGCACCGGGAACCAGGGGAGCCCAAGGAGTACCGGGGCCACCGGGGCCTCCAGGAATACCGGCAACAGCACCTCCTATTTTATATGGTCCCCCACCGGGAAAACCTTGGCCGGCAGGTACAAGGATAACTTAAACCGTCCTTATTAACAGTGTAAATGTGTAATTGTTTTTATTATAGTTTTACTTGCTTTAAGCTGTATCCCTATGCAACTCCTTTTTTTGTCTATAAATTCTACCAAGCCCGCAGGATAACTACCTTAACTGGTTTCAAATGCCTATGGAATTGCTAGTATAATACATTATTTCCTGATCCAGTTCTTTAATTATATTCAATACTCATCCTTCCCCATTCAGGAGTTCCTCTTCCAAACCTAAGTGGCTCAGTTGGAGGTATGGGACCAGCAGGAACAACAGGGG
This sequence comes from Siderastrea siderea, assembly GCA_964030785.1. Taxonomy (NCBI): domain Eukaryota; kingdom Metazoa; phylum Cnidaria; class Anthozoa; order Scleractinia; family Rhizangiidae; genus Siderastrea; species Siderastrea siderea. The sequence goes on along the minus strand of OZ034971.1, from coordinate 24,756,704 downwards.
ATAAAGGAAAAGGAAAACCCTGGCCAGCAGGTACTAAAAATAACGATATGGCGGAGTCATTTAGTGAAGCGAATACTTACTTTCAGGCATACTGAATTTCAGTTACGTTCTCTTTGACAAATCATTTCCTAACTGTTCTTCTAGGAGCTCCTCTGCCAAACTCAAGTGGATCAGATGGAGGTATGGGACCAACAGGAGCAGCAGGGGATAAAGGAGCCCCGGGATCTATGGGCTCTCCCGGAGCACCAGACCCACCTGGTCCTCCAGGAATACCGGCAACGGCACCTCCTATACTATACGGTCCTCCACCTGGAAAGCCTTGGCCGGCAGGTACTGGATGAAACTGCGGAATTAAGAGCTCTTTCGAAACCCTGGTCTTCAAAATGTTTCAGACTCAGCAGCAACTTACTTCAAATTCAAGATTAAGAAAGATCTGTATATTTCTGAAAGAAAAAGATAGGTCAACGCCAACCTGACGCTCTTTTTTTAGACTCTTTCGCGTTTCATTTCTTCCTCGTTCTGTCTGTTAGGACTTTTGGTATACACGAAACTGTCCCTTTCTACTTTGTACTGTAATAAGGACACACCAAAGCACCCGCTTGCCTAAGTATACAGGAGAGGATAAAGGTTTTCTTGTGGTGGATGTAGCTTGCAGCCCTAGTGTAGAATTTAAACGAATGACGTCCTTTACAACCATTCTTGTAAGAAAAAAATCACCATTAAATTATTGAATGATAATTAACATCTTTTTGTGTCATTTAGGAGTACCAACACCTACACCCCCTTCGTTTGGTCCTGCGATCGGTGCACAGGGTCCCGCGGGTAAGAGCTTTAGCTGTAGCACGAAAAATTAGTTACCATTGAAGAAATAAATTTAAGAGTGGTTAAAATGAAATTTTAAAAAAATGTTATCCCACATTTGTCCCTCAACCTTGATCCAATAAACAAAGCAAACACAACAAAGAAGAAAAAGAAAGAAATAAAAACGCAAGATCAAGTTTGCTGTACCTTACAACATTGGTATGAGGTTTTCTCACCGTAGAACCGTTCTTTTTCATCACATATGCACCACATATGCCGCAAAAAACATCTCCTTCTCTGCTTTCGTTTCATTTTTGTTTGCCTAAGGTAAACCATTGTTGCTTTCAATTAACCGCATTCTGTTGCGTTTTATTGATACCAAGAAGGCCTCAGTAGCAAGCTTGATACCATGAGCTACATGATGCAGTTCACAATCTAATTAAAGTTTCCATAATCGAAAAACTAATGTTGTTTATCCCATCTAGGGCCGGTAGGGCTAAAAGGTTCTCCTGGATCCCCTGGGACAATGGGAACACCAGGAACACAAGGAGACCCTGGGGCAGCCGGGCCACCGGGTCCACCAGGGCCCCCAGGAGCACCAGGCATACCAGGACCATCTCCTGCCGCTTCAGCTCCTCCTTCAGGAACTCTGGCAGGGGCTCAGGGACCAACAGGTACTAAAGCCAAGACTTCAAAGCAAAGTGGAAGAATTGGCAAACGTGGGTGGCAATTAGACGCAGCCGGCAAAATAATTTCTCCGTGAAGAGATCTTTTTCCTTTCAGCTAGTAAAAGAATTAGGCAAGAAGAAGTTCTTGTTCGTCTGAACCGAACTTGACGACGGTAAAGTACCCCGAAAGTTCCCACGACGATCTTTCCTTTAAGCTAAAAAAGAGGCTGGCTTTCATGGTAGTGAGAGCCAAGGCGTTTCAGGAGATAAGCTTGATGGCGCTGCAAGTATTTCCACGCGACATTATCGAAAACTGCAAGACAAATGGTGAAAAGCAAATCTCTTAATGCAATAACTTAAATTTCCAGGAACAAACTGGCCAAAAAAGCTGCTAATTTATAAAGAAATGTGCCTATCATGTCTCATTACCTTGCAGTATTCAGGCAGTGGTTATCAAGAGAACTATGTTATGATAAATTTTAAACTGCTTGGGAAGATTTGTTTTAGATAGCAACCTTTGAAAAAACAGCCAAAAAGACTGTATGCGTTGAGCGTTTTGCCCTTATTTGGAGCATACAGTACACCCATTGCTGCCATTCTAACAGAAATCTTTGTTGGCATCATAGAACCACAAGGTCCCAAGGGACCTGAGGGAGCATTTATGGGGGCAATGGGAGCTATGGGGCCACAAGGAAGCCAGAGGGATACAGGAGCAGCCGGACCTCCAGCAGCTCCTGTTGCAGCCCCTGCGGCTGGCGCCCCAGGGCCAGTGGGTAAGATAGAATTTTAAAGAAGGTATATATGTCAACATGTCTGAACATTACAAAAACTAATCCAGTACAGCGAACAAAAATATAAGCTACACAAACACGCCTGAAACGCCTACCGGGGCAAAAGACAAAAGGTGCAGTTTTACGTAGTGAGGCAAGGTTGACCGAGTACGGAGAGAAAAACACCAGGTATTTTCTCAATTTGGAGAAACGAAAAAGCGAAAAGAAACGTATTAATAAGTTGAAACTGGACGATGGTACAAAAAACTGAAGATCAAAATGCCACACATAAAGAAGAACAACACTTCTACAGCGCTCCATACGAATCAAGCAGAGTCGATCCAGAAACACCAGGATCAAGCTGCTAAGCGATCAGAGTGCAACCTTATGCGAAGGGAAAAACTAAAAAGGAGTGCCGAAAAGCTTTGAAATGAAACGAAATGCAAAATGGCAAATCACCCGGCTCGGAAGGTCTTACATCAGAATTCTATAAACGTTCACTTCTATAAAAGTAATTGGAGATGATGTAGTATAATGTATTAACTACGCCTTTAACAAAGACGAATTATCCATACGTCAGAAAAGGGGCGTCATTACAATTCTACCGAAAAATAACCCACTGACGTTTTAAACAATTTACGGCCAGTTAATCTTTTAAACATAGACTACAAAATCTCGCACAACTAAAGCAATAGCGAATAGGTTAAGAACGGTACTCCCCGAAATCATAAGTCCCAACGAAACAGGATATGTCAAAGACAGATATTTCGGCGAAAACATTAGAATAATAACCGATGTAATCAACTTTACGTGATCAAAGGAGATACCGGGTATTGCCCTCTTTCTCGATTTTAAGAAAGCCTTCGACTCAATTGATCGGGAGTACCTTAACACGTATTAAAGGTTTTCAATTTTAAGGCTGATTTCAAAAGATGGATAAAAGTTTTTTATACCGACATCTCAGGTTGCGTTACTAACTGGTTTTGCATACGCCCTTCACTAATAATTTTACGCTTGGCTCACTCCCAAGAGTGAAAGGTTCTCAAATGAAGAACAATAATTATCACAGGGCTGCACGAAATAACAAGTAAAGGGTGGTTTAATGATTCCGATACATAGTTACACCGAGAGACATACTGACGTATAAGAGCTGCGCGTATTGAACAGTATATGTTTGATTCCTTGTACTTGTGTACAGTGTATACAGAATCATGGTACAATTGTACATGTTTAACATCCTGCTATTTTCTTGGCATAGCTTGACGTATACCTATCCTTATGCGGACCTTATCTATCATGTCAGGGCCTTATATTTCTGTATACGACCGACTTGGTAAATTGGCTGGGTACAACCTGAGTAAGGGGCCGTATTCTTGTTATCTGTAGTGTTGTTCCATCCTCAGCAGGAAAAGAATTGTTATCCTAATTAAGGACGTTCGCGCAAAAAACTTATACAATACAGATTTTTTTCGTACTTTGGCTACAGTCAGATAATTAGTTACCTATGTCAGAAATGAAAAAAAATTGGGGGTCACCGACTTCGTTTTCGAAATAAAGCGCGTCAAAAACTACCCCAATTTTGACAAATCGGCCCTAGTAACTCGACATGGCCTCAGTGCTTGTTAGCTGAAGAATATTAAAAATGATTCGCTGTAGACCCACTTTCTTAGTCAAATTTTACTTAAGTGGGTCTGTTAAGTAAATAATTTGAACCGGTGTCATCCTTTTAGTTAAACTCAACCTCTAAGATGGACTTTAGCGAACACCGTGCAGCTTCAATAATAGTGGAATTCTATAATGCGAGGGCAGAAAAGTTGAAAAAAAGTCAAACTTCTACGATACAGATTTTCTTTAATTTTTCACAAAACGTAGATAATCGACAAAGAAAGTGATCTATCAAAAGAAAATATGGGGTCACCGAACATTTAAGAGAGTCAAACCCGTGCATAGATATTAAAGTGCCCACTAACGCTATATATATCTCCACATTTCTTCAACAGCGGGCGCGCTCAATGCATGACGTGGCATGACATCACGAAGTGAATTGCGTGCGCAGTAAGGATGCCCAGAAACAATTGGCGCGAACTTCCTTAAAGCGTATAAAATTCGGCATATACAAAAGACCTCAGATATCTTGATTACTCTAACCTGGTAGCTCTTAACTCCAACTGCAGTAATTGCGATCATGACGTCTCAGTACGGTGGCAGCATTTAAAAACGTTACACAACTGCAATGATTGGCGCCCTCAATCAGAAAAACTTGAATCCTTAAGGAATGGTTTTAACGTACATGGAATGTTGTGTCGCGCAGCATTGGCTATACAACTAAGAAATCAGATAGTTAACTCTGCAGTGTAAATTTAAGTGCTGGATAGAAACCACTATATTCCCCCTATATTGAGAATTTCCCGAGGTAAGGAAATGTCGTCCATACGAAGTAAAGAAGAAATCTCTGACGTTGGTGGGATTCGAACCCACACTTAATGGAATTTGACTGAGCTGTATGACGAGGCCGGACGGGAGCAGGTCGGGGGCAATTCAGATGGTAGACGGTAAGTCGATGGTTATTTGCACAGATGGAGATTTGGCGATTTTCTTCCAGTGCTGGGCGGCCCGACATTTCATTGCAACGAATTAACATCTAAATTACGAAGACCTGCTCCCGTCTGGCGTCGTGGCTCAGTTGGTAGAGTGTCGGATCCCACCGAGGTCAGAGCTTTTGTGGACCACATTTCCTCACTGGGGCAATGTTCAGTAGGAAACTTAGCGGTTTTCTTCCAGCACTTCAATGTAAAGTGCACTGTGTAATAAGTTCTTAAGGAATAATTTAAGCTAGAGGACTAGCTTATGACGGACAACAAATTATCGAATGAGAAAATAAGAATAACTTTGGAAACAAGTAGTATAGAAAGGTGATGTTTTATACAGATACCTACCCAGCAGCCTCTGAGAACTCTGAGAGACCAGCTTCGTGCCATTAAGTTCAGTTTTGAAATGCAAAATCTGAACTACTCTCGCTATCTCTTCCCCGCTATCTCGAGAAATAAAGGCTTTTCTGTAATTCTACCTTTTCTTAATCTATTTAGGTATCCAAGGAGCTAAGGGGCTACAAGGGGCTACAGGAGCTATGGGCGCGATGGGAAGTCCCGGCGACCCGGGAGCAGCTGGGCCTCAAGGACCTCCTGGGCCTCCAGGGCCGTCCGGAATTCCGGGAATACAGGGGTCTACGACGTGCCCCGCAATATGCAAAAAGGCGTGTGTTGGCTTCTGTCCATCTATGAACTGCTGTAAAAAGTCGCAAGTGCCAGCTAAGAAAACGCAAATGCAAGAAAAGCAAAAGATTTTGCCAATAAAGGTTGAAGCTCAAAAGCAAAAGCCAATACAAGGTCCCACCCAGGTAAAGACAAACGTGCAACAAGGAGGATCACGTTTACAGGGAAACCCTAAGACAGAAACACAAGCTCAGAACCACCCTCAAGTTCCAGAGAACAAAAATATTAAAAGGAACAAGATCAGGCACATTAGCCATAAAAAGCACATCTCTTAGTACACATGCAATATGGGAAACACAACTGAGTGGAATTCAGTGTAAAACAGAGGCATTATCATTCAATCTATTCCATTGGTTCAATAAATAATCCGTGTCTGTTTGTTTGTTATTCAGTGTTGGATATTGCGACTACTCTAGTGCTAACATTCCTTTATTTATTAAGGTTGTCAATAATTATTTTACAAGCGTTCGTTGGATATTAGCCCGGTGAGGGGGAGGGGTGTACAATGGAAATGTTTGGGTAGGGATGTGCCGCTGGGTCCCTGTATGACGAACGCACATAATGACAAATTCGTAGATGTTCAATTAAGACTGTAATGAACATTTTACATCAGTTAAGATAAGACTCGACAAGACATCACTTGAAAGACTTCACTTGCAGGAAGAACTACACTCGAGACAAAATAAACACGAGAAAAACTCAGTTCGTGGAAATCACGTGACATTCTAGATCCAGTTTTCCACACGCTCAAATCTTTACCTTTTACCAGACTATGTTTACTTACATTGTTTAACCTTATTCTAGACTAGTCAGCAAAGCTCCCTACCTTGTCTCAGATCAGCTGAGTGTAAATCCCTGAGCGCTGGCTTATTTCGTTTCCAGAAAATCACACCAAAACTCTCTGACTTTTGTACTCTGTCCCAGCCTAAACTACTTGAAAACCATTCTCTTCGGAGCGGCACATACCCGTATAGTTTATATTTTGGAGCAGTCCCTCGCGGGGGGATATGAGGTGAACAACCAACGAGACCCAACGCGTCAAGTTAGCGACAATTACCTCAAAAACAATTTCAGCTATTCGAGGGTGTAACATCATCAACAACATCATCGATCATTGTTGAATACGAATGTTTGATGCTAATCAAACTTTGTTTAGGGCCGTCGAACATCATACAACGCCCTTCACTCAACAGGGTGCCCAAAAGCGTTTAAGGTGCCGATTTCGACAATGTTTCGCGGTGTCAAATGGAAATGTTGAATCCATTTTGGACGAAGCCTAGGAGATCATAATACATTATGGGTCATATGGGAAGTTCCGGTGCTCCGGGAGCATCAGGGCCTCCTTCAAGAAGAAAGACAGCGACGACGTGGTTTGTACTCTGCAATGGCGTGTGCGGTCTTTGTTGGACTGCTGGAAAAAATTACATCTAAGAAAACGCAAAATTCTAGGCATGCATGAACAGTTATTCAATTAGGGGTCAATAGTCAAACGCACCCTCCCCCTCCAACAAACAGTAACGCTAACACAGAAAGAAAGAACTTCGAAAGCAGAAACTAGGCTACTACGGTGTTAGGTGAATTACTGCATTTCGAGAATTCTCGCGCTCATTCAAATGCGCGGTCGACTGTTAAGCATCTATGGTTAGAGGAAGAGCAATTTTGATCAATCTATCATTGGACTGTTGAGTTTGTGAAGTCCCCGGAACAATGATGAGCAAAATGAACTCACATCTCTTTAATTTGCATCCATAAAACTGAATACCTACACCCCACCTTGCCACGTATGGATGACACGAGGAGCCGGAGATAGCTAAATTTTTGTCCCAATGCTAATTGGATTTATTTTTTCAGCTACACTGATTCTTGACAGATTAACTGAAGATTAAAAGAGCCGCCTTGACAACATGTTGATTAGCATGTTCGTCAGTGATGACAGTTGTCCTTAATGTAGTGGCAATATAAAAAAATGATATTAAAATTCTCTTCCATAACTGCTTTTGCCCGTGATTTATCTTGAAGCTTGCAGCCGGCGGCGCGACTGCAACAGAAGTTTGATAAATTTGATTTATAGGCGCTTCTGGTAGGCTCAATATATATTTCCCGTACGTATGAAACGCTTGACCTGAAATATGCAATGGATTTTCCTGATACGGTTATGAAAGGCAATGAAATATGAACATATAATACTCGGTACTGTACCTGTAAATAATAGAACCACGGGGGCCGTCACGGGTCACAAGCAACCGCACCGGCACGTGACGTCTGTCACAAGCAAACAAATTCACGGCGCCAAATTCGATTTAATTCACTTCGCGCTCTTCGCTCGGCAAGCACAACGATGTTATATCAAGTTTACAGTGCACATCTACATAAGGGAAAGAACTGGTATGCTGTAAATGAAAGTACTTTCGATCCCGCGTTTCGAAAGTATGGCGAAAACACGTTCTTTCGCCTTTTTCCAGATGAAATCCAAAAGGTCTCGTACCATGACCTGACCTCCAGCAATGGCGATCCTCCTGATCCCAAATGGTTCGGTTTAAAATACCATAATCGTGACGTTCTTGTAACATCAACACTTGGTCTTTGCGAAGGGTTGTTGAGGCAAAAGGAACTGGGGGATAAAAGCTATTTGGCTAGTGCTTCATTCAAGAGGATAGGCGAAGTTATCAATGGCTATTGCGCCATCACTGGCTTCCCTCGAGAGTGGCGCGAATTTGCAAGATACAACCATCGGCGATTGCGCGAAAAAACAATTGTGGATTTGAAACAGCACGTCCACAACCAAGAGCCACCCTTGCAGCAGGCCCTAAGGGAAGACAAAGAGACTCGATCTCCTAGACGAAAAAAGCAGAGGCTAAGCAAAAACAGCGCGGGAAATATTCTTCGAACGCTTGAAGGCGTCTGCGACCGGCACAAAGCGTCAGTGGCTTCCGTCCTTGGCCATTTATGTGCTCACGATCCGGCTAAGGAACCGAGTGAAGCGCGCAATATCGTCTCTGAAATCGTGACTGCAGTTACAGAAAAAATGGATTGAAGAGAGGTCTTGAATCCCTTGTGCGAGTTTCGTGTACCTGACTGGGTACTGTTGTACTTCAAACTGGAGGCCAAAATTCCCGATGAAGGATGGCAGACTATGATCAATTTGACCAAGTTAGGACGAACAGGGGTAGGTTTCAGATAAATGCATGTGTATACAGAATAGAATGGTACATCAAGTTTGGTCGCTCTTCCCTCGCCGATGGGGGAGGGGGTGGAGTGCTGAGGACTCTATTATGGGCAAAATAACATTCTGTGGGGAGATGATAAGTGTGGGTTCAATTTCAATGTATTTTATTGCACTCTTAATTTGCACAATTGGCAGGCCCGTACATTGAATATGGTGTACTTGATTCAAATTGGATTTTGGTTCAATTTTATTTCCCTTTGTGTTTTCTATAAATTATCATGACAATTAATACACGGTACTATAAATTGTCATCCAAAAATCCGACATAATTTAATGTAAGCTTCAGGTCATGTTTTTATTTTAAAAAAAACACAAAGAAATTAACTTTCATCGGCATGTCGCAATTGCAAGCATGCATAGGACAGGAAACTAGGAAAAACTATGAGTCACCAGCAATGGGAGTCAAAGCAAACCCTGACTATATAGAGGTAGGAGGTAGCAAGGCGTGACAGGCCGCACAATCTCTACCGGTGTGAAACATTTGAGAACCTTTTATATTTTTGCTCTAACGAGCATATCTTTTAAAGATTTTCCTTTCTTAAAAGATATGATAGGTGGATCTTTGAAGATTTGTTTGAGTAGTGGTTGTTCCTCTATGATGTGCCATTTTTTCATTAAAACTTGTTTGATGTTTGGCACTGCTGGTTCATATTGTGTGACAAAAGGCAAAATATATCGTCAATGTAACGTTTCCAGACTGTAGGTTTTTTGACAGTTTTGCTTAGGATTTGTGTCTCAATTTTAGCCATGAATATGTTGGCAAAGGCGACAGCCATTTTCGTCCCCATCGCAGTGCCGTGCACTTGAAGATAGTTCTTTCCATTAAATTGGAAGGAATTTTCTTTAAGTATGAGACTAAGCATTTCTCTGAGGTAGTGTGTGGGTATGGGAGGGCTATTATTGTGAAAGGTGTCGTATGCTTCGCATACTGTTTTGATACCCTCTTCTTGTGGTATATTTGTATACATGCTCGTTACGTCCATCGAAACAAGGAATGCTTGTTTATTTACGCTGGTTCTCTCAATGAAATTTATGAAATCGGTGGTGTCTTTAAGATACGACTCCTGTGATTTCGATATAGGTTGGAGCAGTGTATCAACAAAAGATGATATTTTTTCTGTGGGCCCATCACAACCGGAGATTATTGGTCTTCCTGTGATTGTAGGCTTGTGAATTTTTGTAAGAGTATAGAATTCTGGCATTCTAGGTGGATTTGGTGTTTGGGATAGCCATTTCTTTATCATGTATGGTTCGACGATGGAATGACCGTAAATCCACCAAGCAACCTTTGCCGGTTAATGGGACGACTGGTGGAACAGCTTGGAAGCTTATTTCCAAATGTAAATTCCTTCGACAGCAAGGTGTCCCGCGAGTTGTCTGCCTCGCGCATCAGAAGGATAGGTATGCCACAGCAGCAGGGCGGTGGCAGCTGTGGAATGGGAGTTATCCTAGTGGCCCGGGATATCATACTAGGAGATATGGTTCCACCACAACAGATTCCTTGGACCTTTCAAGAGTCAAACTACCACAGGAAACAACTAATGTTGTTTGTGATTGCATCAGTGAAGGAAACATACCCGCTCCCAGCTTACTTATAAGGCTGAAACAATTTTTGTCGTTTTCGTGGCCACCACTCTCAAGTACTCGGTTAAATTATTTACCTCCCCACAGGTCTCGCTTGTGATATGGTTATTTTTCATTTAAATGTTTGGTCGTTTTTGCAGGTGACGCGCCCGTGAAGCGACTGGGAGCTAGGTGACTCGCCCGCTCTCTGTTTCCCTTTTTCAAGAAAAATAACACTACACCATAATCTCTGTTTTTCTCTTTCATATTAATAAATGTTTGGTCGTTTTTGTAGGTGACGCGCCCGTGAAGCGACTGGGACTTAGGTGACTCGCCCGCTCTGTGTTTCCCGCTTTCAAGGAAAATAACACTGCACCTTAATCTCTATGTTTCTCTTTCATATTAATAAATGTTTGGTCGTTTTTGCAGGTGACTCGCCCGTGAAGCGACTGGGAGCTAGGTGACTGGCCCGCTCTGTGTTTCTTTTTCGAAGCAAATAATGCTACAGCATAATCTTTTTCGTTTCAATAATATTTTTTGGTCGTTTTTGCAGGTGACACGCCCGTGAAGCGACTGGGAGCTAGGTGACTCGCCCGCTCTCTGTTTCCTTTTCAAGGCAAACAATGCTACACCACAATCTTTTTTCGTTATATGTCGTTTTTGCAGGTGACATGCCCGTGAAGAGACTGAGAGCTAGGCGACTCGCCCGCTCTATGTTCAGTGGCACTCAAAGTAATTTAGAATCAACATTGAAAAGCCGTGATTGTTTTATTCAATTGTGACGATCACGCTCCTGTTAAACGTTACAGTTACAGAAGTGTGGAACTATTTCGCTATTTTTTTTTCAATTATGGAATAAAAACATCAACTGAATGAAAAGTCATACATCTTCCGAACATTTTAGTTAGTGTCCATTTAGTTAAAGATTAACACGCCCGTCATGTTACAAAAGTGGACCATTTTAAGCGATGTCCATCTTTTCTAAAATATTTTTGTATATGTCTATTAAGTCTCCTTAGTACAACAACATTTCAGTTAGGCTTTGGAAAACTGAACCATTTGCTTAAGATTGTTTTCAATTTCCTCCAAAGATGGCCCTTTTTCTGGAGTGACAAAGGTACACGCCTTAGAGAGCTTCTTCAAGCCCTTCGTACTTTCCACCTTTGAGGCTACCAATTTAAAAACCATTCCAACGGAAACGATGTCGCTGTGGGAACTTTGAGGTTGACCCACAAGTAATTCAGGGCAAGACGTTTATAATTTTCCCTGTAATACTATTGCTCAACTTCGGTCAATTTATATATTTTCGGAGCGGAGATTTTTCGACTTTTCCCGAAGTCGATCAATACAGCACTGTAACGGTCAGCTTTTTCCACCAATATATTATTCGCCTTTATGTCATTGTGCAAATATCCGCTTCTGTGGACCTTAACAACTGCACAAACAGTATCGGAACGTATATCAATCCAATCATTCCGTGCATTAGTGGGGGGCTCTTTAACAGCATCATGCAAAGTCAGTGCACGTCTTTTTTTCCCGTGAAATTGCATTACTAAAAATGTTGGCTCTACTGAAGATGCGTTTTACTTAGCTTAATTAGCAGCCACGGTGAACTGAGAAGTTATTCTATTCACCGGGTAGCGAGGTAAAATTAACTCTAAAATTATACTAAGAATCCGTAAAAGAACAGAATATTCATTAATTGCTAAGTTCCACGTAACACATGAAGACTAGTTTCGAATGCGGAATTTGTTGTTTCTAACGAGAACATACTCTTTAAATACAGTTATTAGCGGATACCCTGGAAAATCCAAAATACATTTAAAACAAAGAGAACAGAAACGTGCCTTTGCTCAAGTTCCTGGCCCGCGTTAACGGCTTGAACTGCGTTGTTTATCAAGTTTTATATTATATTTTTAAAATGATCATATTTTACCGTTCACGCGACTTTTATTTTTGTGGTTTGGATCAATGTTTGTATTTTCCGGTGTTGCCCAGTAAGAAATAAAGATAACGTATGTCGTGTGTGTTGTCAAATAGTATTGGATTGTTGTAAATTTCACCGCCTTGAATTGTGAAGGATACAACACTAGCGTAAAATTAAAAATATATAATACTTATTAATAGACGCTCGGCGGGAAATTCGTGTCAGGTAATTAGTACGGCGAAATTATTTACAGGCCTAAAAGTAATTAAGCGCAATTGTGAGTGACATTTGCATACATATCGTGCTGGTTTTTTGACGCCCTCAGCTTTTCTCTGGACATGAGCACCACAGGAGATTTGGTCGATATTTTCCAATTTCTTTGATGCGCCGCGCAAAAATTTTCATGATTCCGGCTCCTCATGTTCAGGATACACTAAATAAAAAGTAGTGGTGGGAGCGAGACACATTTACATATGTTATCCCAGGCTAAATTAAATTGCACGAAAAAAGCATTCACACGGACCAAGCAGAACGTGTGTAATCCAAACCATTTTTAAATTTAAAAACAAGCTAACGGACAACAAATAAAAGATGAATTTCAATTTCAATTGAA